>QFEY01001463.1:0-73344 GCA_003316435.1 Russula virescens
GCTAGCAGGAAGCACAAAAATGAGTCTATAAGGAAGTTGAATAATGGAGAGCGTGGCAGGTCCTAGTGCGGATGGGCGCACACTTATGGTATTATGACGTAGGTGCTAAGGCTGGCCGAGAGGGGGTGACGTTGGCTGATGAAGCTGGGCAGTCAGAGGTCTCAGGCTGCGAGGTGTGTGAGGTTATCTGAAAACATACGTGAGAGGAACTGGGAGCAGTATTTAGAGTGTCAGGCCGGTTGGGAACAAGGCGAGCAGCATGAAAGGAATCCAGAGAGGTCGGGCGGGAAGCAGGGCAGCGGGAAGCAGTCAAGAAAAAAAGGGAACGTCAGTAATGTCGTCCCGGTGTTCGTGCATCAAGTCTAGCACGTGCTGTTCGAGCTGGCTAAAAACGGGGTGAGGTCACAAATACTAGAGCAGAAGTCAGGCGATCGTACTATGTCATTGTCGATGCCGGTGAAGTTGGTTTTTAAAAGCCCTCTTCGTGCACGTGGTTGAGAATGCTCGCGACTTTGGCCCCAAAGCTGGAGCTAACGCGAGAATCATCGGGGTCCGCGCCATTCCCGCTGGCGTCCGTGGGCTTATAAAGTCGCGCTATAGCAGTGAGTTGTGCTCTGATGTGAGACAAAGATGTCGATGCAGGTATAGACTCGGACACAAATTCTTGGGCAGAGGCAGAATCAGAGAAGTTACCAAGGTCTAGTATGGGATGAAGAACCGCAAGGAGTGATGACAACATTGATGATGTCCTTCAGTTATGACTGGAATTGAGGTGATAGCCCTCGTTGAGAGCCGCATGGAGCATGTAATGAAGAGTCTCAGGCTGCGTTGCAGGTCGCGTACTGGTCCTTTCCGAGGCTGTCACACATACTTCCCTTACTTACAGCACAGATAATATGGTTGAGGTCTGAAAGCGATAAATAAAGATCGAAAAATCGATAAGAGTAGACCATACTATGGGTCTGTTAAGAGAGGAAGAAAAGGCGTGACCACAAGGGTCGCCTCGAATGGTCCAGACATGGACACTAATGGTTCAATTATTGTCGCTGAAAACAAGGTTTGGTAGAAGAAAGTTCCCAGCTGTATCACCGATGTCGACCGTTTACTGCTGTAATGTCTCAACCAGTACGGCACAAAACCGTACCATAGTTGTATCAACAAGTGTCTAGCTGGAGCCTGGAGGGCTTACGGTACGGTGCCCGTAGCCAATATACAGCGGCCATAAACGGTGCGCAACTCTAGGAGAAATAGCAAAGGGGAAGAAAAAAAAAAGAGAATGCATTGTTTGCAGTAGCAAACCAAAATGGAGAGGAGACCCTCGCTGCTTACCAAGGCTCGAAAAGTGGCAACAGCCAAATATGGACATTTTCACCATTTTTGGTACCCTAATACACATTCACCACGACCGACTACGCCAGCACCGTAATGTGGCGTGCGAGGGATTGGCCGGGTTGCTCTGGTCTGTCTTAGTCGGGTTCGTGGTTCGTTGGAAGCTCGGAATGACGAAGTGCCTGGAGCTGAGTCGAGGTTTGCCGATGCTAATGCCAACAGGCACGAGGTACAAGTTAAGAGCACAGAACAAAATGGGCCACAGGGTAACATCAATTTAGCCGAGCGCTTCACGATGAGCCTTCATCTCTGGCATTCCGAGTCATTGGTGAGCACCAACACCCCTAGACGCTCTAATATACATCCAGGTTTGACATAAAAAGCCGGCGACACACGACGACCGGTTGTATTCCTTTCCTTTCCCCCGTCATGGAATTCAATCCGTTATCGCGTTATCTCTTCTCGTCCTGAAGTTTCGCGACAGGAGCGTCGCCGTGTTTCGCAACCACTGCATTAATCATGAAGTACGCTATCCCTAATACCATCCACGCCGCCCCTTGTCTAAATCGGTTTGTCCGTGAGTCTGAGTCTAATCGCGTCGTTGGCACAGAACGTCCTAGAAGTAGCAATCCGCACCTTCCAACCCCTGCAAAGCGTTAGCTCCGAGGATATCGCCTTCCTTGCATCAATCCTCGGTTATCCCGACCAAAGCGAGGTCGAGCTATCGAGGGAAATCTGGCAGACAATTTGGGGAGTTGTAGATTCCATGAAGATTGCTCTTGAATCAGGTGTGTTCCCCAGTTGGTTCTCAAGCGGTGACAAGGCAGAAGACATTGATCGGGGCACTGGATTCCTGCTTTCTACCCAGAGATGCGATCCTCGAACGAGTGCAACTCACAATGCTTGCCCGATGAACGGAAGTAAAGGCTGAAGCTGGCACCGAGGGGCCTCCTCTCGCGTTATCATCACCTATATCTCCGCCCAGCATACCTTTATCAACGCGCCGGTATCACTTGCATCATCCCCCGAAAGAGCTCTCAAAACAATCTAGCGATGGCCTACAGGCTTTCCCTGCCACTAGAGAACCAACGCCCCGTCAAAGTCAGGAGGATCCGGAAACCTGTCATCTATCTTTTCCCGCCAACTAGCCTTCCGGATGTCACGGTAGAGCCGCAACTCGCACCGTCATGGCATTTCTCGGCAGTGTACCCCCCGCCGCAGACCGCTTTCCCGTCAGACGGTCACCATACTGCGCAATCCCTCTCATGGGCGATCGCAACAGAACCCGGCGATACACTTGTCGATAAAACCACTGGCACGGAAGTGTCATACCTGTACTGGGAGGCAACGTTAGGCTTATTTCAATGTCATTTCGTTTTCTTACCGCGATTGACCCCCTGTTTCCTTTTTCCTTCTCTCTGTTCTTTGGCGTTTCAGCGTAAATACCCAGATTGTCACGCGAAATGCTTCTCGCGCAGCTACGCCCGAGGGGACATTGAGATATTTGACCGATCTCACCCATCTGTGAGCCCGGCAAACTCGGTGGTTCTTTCAATCAGTAAAGTTCCCGGTTACTAAGACGAGACCCTGAAAGCTCTCACGCTACTCACTGAGGCCAGAATCAGCTTCATCACGTACGTACCTTCTCTTACTCATGCCATAAATCTAACCGAGGGTATTTTTCTCTATGTACTTGCTTTGCTTTATCTTCATTTTTTCTCTCAATCTGATGCCGAAAAAACACACACGGAAACGCAACTCAAATTGACCGCAAAACACGCTCTCAGGTACTGGCTTCTGGACTTGCTCAGGCATGAATACACTGCGCTTCGTTTCCTCCCGAAGGCGTCATACGGCCAAGCAGCCCAAATGCGTATCTCACCTACGCCGGACGTCGTCACCCGGGTCTTTATGCTCTTCTATAGGCGTCGCTCCGGGAGACCTGGTACTCTGGGAACAGGTGGCTACACGTGCGACTGCGGAGGATGGTGGCGCAACGCTCTAGGCGCGGGTCGTCGGCGTCGATTCGGCGAGGGCATCAGATCCCAACTCGTTCCGTATTTTTGGAATGGGGAGGGATCGAGGTCGAGTGATACGCGTACCGTGGTAGGTTGGCACCTTTTGTTTTGTTCTGTTTTCGTTGGTGATGGCGTACAACGCTGTATCTTACACGTCGAGTGTTGTGTTTTGGGGTGTGTCCTGTAATCATACGCGATGATTTTCCCATGGACAGGAGTTCCTAAGAACCTTGATGCACCCTGACCCACCTCGACCTTCACCAAACCTTAAAAAAATTCAAGCGCGCTACGGACGTGCTGGCCACATTGGGTACCGTAAAGAGCTTTTCTTTGATTCCCGAGGGATTCCTCCAGTGGGCTCAAAAGGTTGGATGGTTCAGCAACATCATGTCACGCCCATCAGCCTTCACTCGCATGAACTAGATTCGTCGGCAAGCGCACAAAGGACTGTTCGAGGCACGGCTGCCTCCACGACCGCAGCCGCGCTTACCCCACAAAGCCAAATTTCCAAAATTACAATTTCGGATCCGAGTAGAGCCACGCAGCAATCCATTATTTTTGTAACGTACGGGTATGTAAAAACTAATCAACCGGGGTTGACAGTTAGGAAGTGGTGGTGGTGATCACGTCTAGGAGATCTCCGTTTCCTGTTTAACCATGTTTTACCGGGACTAGCTAGTAGGGTAGGGCTGTGTTGCATGTGGCGAGGCGCGATATCTATCACAAATAAATTGCTAAGTGACTCCGTACCGCTCCATTCCGCACCTGCTTTGAGAGCAATCAGAGATCCATCAGATGGGGTGAGGTAGTAGAAATACAAAGGATTCTCGAAGCTTCTGCTACGACGATAACGATGACGGTATGCATGCAAATAGAGGGGAACGCTAGAGGACGACACAAAAACCGTCTACGGCGTAGAATCTGCAAGGCCGAAGGTGGGCAGCGAGGCGACGGGCGGAATAGAAATGGATGGCTCAAAATCCGAGCATGGGTTTGACTGAACGCAGAACGAGCTTCTGTCGCGCGGAATTGGTACGCACGGTGAGGTCAACCAGGGTTCTCGGATTCTTGGGGCCTGAAGACTGGGAGCCTGAGGACCGGCTGAGGTCTCCAGGGTGTGACGGAGGTTTGTCCGAAGTAACGCAAGGCTGGCAAGAACTTCTTGAAGAAAATGCGGATCATTTTTTCGACGAGCGTTGATGCTGTCAGGTTTCAATAGAAACAAACAGGATGGGGTGGGCGCCACGAGAAATGCATAAGGACGGTGGGTCAGAAATGTGGATTCCCACAATGACAAATAACACAAATGACATAACGGACATACCCGAAGGAAAGATCGAACCCGAATCGTCTCCTGGGGATTCCGTCCTCGTGCTGGATCGGTAGATCCATTTGTCCGGATCAAGGTTCCAGATGAGCAGAATGGCGCCGGCGATGATGGCGACGATGACTATCGGTAAAAAGAAGGAAGTTGTAAGTTGTAGGAAAGGCACATGCACATAAATGGCGCAGGATAACGAACTTAGAACGACAACGAGGTAAAGGGCTGGCTCCCATGCGCGCAGCTTCGTGAACTCAGGTGTAACCGAGGTAGTAGCACCTGGGGTTGATGACGACGATGACGATGACGACAGTGATGACGCCCACGACGATGCCGAGTAAGGTGACATGATTCGAACGATATGCAAGAAATAGATGAAACAGAGGGATCGAAGGAGGTGGAGCGAGAACTTGAGGCTAGGAAACAGGGAGTTGTCGAGTTGCTCTTGCACCAGGATGTTTCTTTTATATCAAACCTGCCGGCATACAGCTCCGATGAAACGTCCAAAAAGGGTGTCGCTTTTGAAATAGCGTATGGCAATATACAGATCGGCCGCCGCTGGTCTATGAAAATCAAACATTCGTGGCTCCTAGACCTACAGCAACACCCTCTCACTGCCAGCGTTGCACATTGCAGCAACTTTTGAATACCAGAACACCCTACCGAGGGCATCGCACCATCTGAGCGGCTGGCGCGGATTTAAAAGGGTCTCGTTGAGCCATGGGTCATGAAAATCGAACGTTAATCCGTATTCTTTACCATTCGGTGTTGCAGTCCTCCAGCAGGAATGTCCAACAGTACGTGGTGAAATGTGTGACTCGGCGGCCGACAGATGGGCCACCTGTCAAAAAACGAGGATGAATCAAAAACAAAAAGGGAAGGAAGAGACGCCGAGTCAACTATTACGTACATCGAGGTCGTCGATCGCGTTTAGCTAGAGACGCTGTTTGTAAGAAAATAGCCCATCTGAAGAGCCAAGACAAGCCAGACCGTTCGAGCGATATGGACACCGACCACGGAACACTGGGAAAGTGAAAATTCTCGAATGAAATACGCGCGGGGCTAGATATCCGAAAAACATACCTGTAGTTGTGCCACCGCATCGTCTACGGATCCTTCTCTATCCTGAGACTGGACGCCGTGAAGTACCAGGGACGACGTCAGGAGTGTGACAGAGACCTGTATGGTCGGGGACAGGAACGGTCTACAATATTATTCCAATGGATGTGCAGATCAGTCAATCGGGCTATAGTAACTTGAACGCCGACCACGCCCGTGTGGTAAACACGCGGTAGGTGGCGGGCGGGTATGGGTACACCCGCTCTGTTCGAAACCTGGCTCAATTGATACTGGATCAATGTAGTCCATTTTGAAGCGGACAGCGTGAGTGAAAGGGTACCACGCGCTGCCATAAAGCACAGGTAATGAATGGTCTCGCAATTCCGTAGTGATTCCGTGTCAGTGGCACGAGGCTGGTGCCTCGGAGCCCCGGTATCTGATGAGTCGCCGCTGGTAACACCCCAGAAGAGCGGGCATCGCATCTTGTTGGATTATCCCAAAAGGCTAAGCAGTGTTAGTATGCCACACAGTCGCAGAACGCATCGCCCACACGAGGCGGCGGACAACTAAGCCCGCGAGAACCGTTTGGGTCGATACCTACTGAACCTTATGGCACGTCGTCAGTTCTCCATCTCTCTCCTTGCGAATGCAATGCAAGGAATAACGGCCACGCGCTCACCATGAGAAAAGAGTATCCGAGGTATAGATGTATGTTAAGCGCCAAGGTGATCTCCTGATAGCCCTGCATGCCCGTCCAAGTTGAACGTCATAGCACCTCAAAATCTGTGCAACGGCGTCACCACTCAGTTCTCTACACGTTTTCATGTCCGAATTGGCTACACGCACGAAATATTCTAATTCTTGATGAGACACTGAGGCCTTCATATGTCGGAATGGGCAAGGACATCCCAGACGGTGCACGAAGGGCCTTTTCTGACGTCGGTTAAAAATCATTGGCCCTGCTCATTTCACTGGGATAAACAAAAAATTGAGGCAGAATACGTGGGTTAGAACCAACCCATTCCGATTTCCGATGTACTCTTCAATGCATTCACCAACTGGATATGATAAGACCTATGCAAATGGCCTCTCGGACGTGAGTTTATGGGTTCATCGGACCGTCTGGATGTCAGCTATGTAAAACAGGGCTGTTACTGACGTTCGTAGTGCATGAAAGAAGGAGGGGAGATGAAGTTAACAGTGTGGCTGGACCGTGAGACAATAGCCTGACTGAACCTTAGTGCCATTCGCGCGGCTCAAACAGAGCCAAAGCTGTCGTTGTCAGCTCAATTCGGTGAACCAGCAAGCCATTGCCCCTGGCTTTCGCATCTCTTCGGTCACGTACGCATACTCCCCTCGTACGTTGTCCGCGCCAGACTCGGATGTCGTCACCCGAGTCTTCATGCTCTTCTGCAGCGTCGCTCCAGGTGACCTGGGACTTTGGGAATAGACAGCCGCACGTATGGCAGCGGAAGTGATGGCAGCACGGTGCTCTGGACACGGGTCGCCGGCATCGATTTGGCGAACATATCGGATCGCAACTTATTTCGCGTCTTGGAACGGACGGGCTAGAAGTCAAGTGAATGTGTACTGTGGTGGGTTAGCCCCCCCTCTCTCCCTTTTTTTTTCTGCGTTGGTTATGGTGCACAATGATACGTAGGATTGTTACTAGATGTTGAAAAAAAAATCTTGGTTTTTTGGTAGCATTTCTGCAAGATAGGACATTTTGTCACGACAGGATCAAAAGAATCGCATACCCTTGCCAAGCCTCGGACTTCGGAGAACAACAAGAGGACAAGTATGCAATTGTCATACTGGTAAAAAACAGACGAGCGCGCCATTTTCCAGTGAGATGGAGAATAGCCGACTTAAATTTTTTTTTTGCGGGATAATATCGATCCCTCAGGTGAGGGAGGCCAGGACAATGGGTCCGTGATATTCTCAACCTAGACCAACTATACGGCCCATACCCATCAATTTTTTCCCCATTCGCATAAACGAGGCTCGTATCTACACAGAAGGCCCGTTCGGGGCATGCCGACAACGCAGCCGTGCTTCCAGAAGTTCGAACGCCCACTGGCACAGCCATCCAGGCAATACAAAAGAGACCTCGAGAACGGAACCGAGCGAAACTCAATTGTATAGGGGCTTTTCGAGAGAGGGCCAGCATCCCACTCCGTTACCACCGTGTCGGAAGGCACGTTTATTGGGGGACCGGGGATGGCGTTCTCAAATATGAATGGACGGCCATGGTAAAGTATCGGGTGTGTCCATCTGTTCTATTTTTATTTTACTTCTGTGCAGAAGGGTCGTTTTAGAACAGCCATTAATGTCGGGGGCTTTTGCAGAGAACGGGGAACTTACTCTTAGCGAATGGGGACAACGATGAGATGCCCATGACCCATGTCATGCTGTGGTCCGTGATTGGTTGCACCGCATCCCTACACTCACCGCCTTTTCTCCTATTTTTGTATTTCCCTTGTTCTTCTGCGAGCACGCTAGTGGTCCAATTTGTTTTCCTTTTGGTGACTCCTTTGATCCTATTTCTATTCTGAGCGCTAATCGTGTCCTATCCTCGGCGTAAGCCACGAGGGACCGGAGGACGGGGGAGCCGAGAGGCGGTACTTGTGCACACAATATCGTGATAAGTGGCTTGATATACAGGAGCGGAGAGACTGCGGTAGGTCTAAGAGAATTCAGAGAGATTGGAATCGCTAAGTCATAAGTGGCGCCAGCGCTCCATTCAGAAACCCCACGTCCCAGTGCCCCGGAAAATTCGTCGATCGATCGTAAGTGGCACTGTACGTACAAGGTGACAACGGAACATGTGGTACACGACGGAGAAAAACGTAACATGAACTTATATTGTGACTCAAATCCACGCGGACAATGGCGAACGTAAAGCGAATTGCATGAAGCAAGGGAGGAAGAGGGAAAAACAAAAGAGGGTCCGAATTTTGGGGGTTTCTGCCTGCTGCCACGCCGGATGCAACTGGAGTCCGTGTCTTGCGGAAACACTACTGTATGTCCCTCCCGAGCAGGTACCACACACTTCGATCGGACCCCAGATCCTTCAGGGTCTACACCTCACGCTCGCACTCGAATTTGGCGCGATCCTGGACGTCATCCCGTTTTTTTGCCTGTCTTCTCGAAACGCGGCGTGGCCACTAGGTGCAAGGAATGGAAGAACAGGTAGCTCCGTTCGTTTGATACCCTGTTTGGTGTCCGATAATCCTGAGTCCGATCTCTCGGCGGATATGATGTCGTGGACTGTGAGGCGATACGGCGCTGGGGTAATGCCCTTTCCGAAGCGGCGCGTGACGTGGTTAGCACAGAGGAGGCCCACGAAAATGTTCGCCAAGTGGAGTGGCACGAGGGAGAAAACTGCCCCTGACGCAGCCGAAAGAACATCACGCTCAAAACGCAGCAGAGCACCGTGGCAGCCCGGAAGCGGAGAACGGGCATAACAAGTGCCGGATGCGGCAGCGCCATGTAGCGGCCCACTGAACCCGCAGCAACCGAGGGCTCCTTGCAGGACGGTTCGCGCACCGGGAGAATACCAACGATTCCATGCTTCACTGATCTTTGCGTCGAGAGAAAAGTTCGCCTTTTTGAAGGTGAGGTAGCCGACAGAGACGAATGAAAGGAATGCGGGGAAGAGCAGGAGTACGTAGACTGCGAGGATGGGCCGAGAGTTTAGGAGCGCTCCGGTGACGCCGACGAGCGAGGCAAACAAAAGTAAGGAGGAGCTAAAAGTGAGCAAAACGAGAGCCGCGGAATCGGTGATGAGGAGAACGGGCGCTATGGGGTGAGCTACCAATTTAAGTATGAGCGTCACAAATAACTGGGCCAGGGCCCGCAGACTCACCAGCGAACCAAGTCAATAAGGAAAAGACAAGGCACGTCAAGCCTAGTAAGAAGACGGTCGTCATGCTTGCAAGCAAGCACCACTTGTGCAAGGTCCATTGGCCAACCCAGTTTATCCCCAAGCCGCGGCTGTCCCGTAAAATAGCCTCCATGTTGTCTTGGTTCCAACCCCCGGCGGCGGCCCCTTTCGATTCTCGCAGACTGCCAAGGTGGGTCGAGAAAGGGCTTGCACGAAGCCGAAGAGAGGGAGGCATCGAACGAGAAGGTCGTGGCTGAGGCCACTTGTACGTCAGCTTGTCCACCGCAGACAAGGAGCTTGTGGCCCTGGCCCCGGCAAGCGCTCGGTCGAGTCTAAAGCGTCTCTCAGGGGACGACGGCTTGTTTGGGTCGAAAATGGGAAGCCGCGCGTTCGGTAGGGAAATGAATTTCCGGTGGAGGGCGATCAGACCTGAACGGGCTACGGATGACAGTTGTTTCGCCGACGCCTGGATGTTCCTGGATATTCGAGTGAGATAAGGCGACACCGAAGTGGCGGCAACGGGACTTGTTTGGAACGCGGCCGGTGATGTCGTTAGGTCGTCGTTGGCGTTCAGGGGGACTACGAAAAAAGAGGAGTCATCATCGATCATCTTTGACATAGTTGAGGTTGTAGGGTGCGACGTGGAACCAGGACGCGAAGGGATGATCGACGATTTACGAGAACGCGTTGGAATTGTGGTCAAGTGAGCGGTACCCGATGGAGAGAACGCCGTTGCGTAGCTATTGGGATACTCAGATCCATATGTTGGATTTTGTGGAGCGTCTACGGGGTGATGGTCAACTATCTGTCGCGAACTCGTTGAGGCCGAGGGTGAAGGGGAGGACTGGTGAAGCCCAGAGCGACGACGAATTGACACTTGTGTATGGATCGATGGGGATTGAGATGATGGGCGGAGAGTGCGGAGAGTAGAGTAGTCGGGCATGACGTGGCCGTGAACGATAGCCTGGGGTACGTCTATACTGGAAGTGGGGGTGGACCTGGTCGGGTGAAGGCTGCTCGGCTACGAGGTAAGCCATGTTGACGTTGGAGTTGATGGGTTTTAGAGCTCGAATTTGAAACAAGACCAAGATATGACCATGACCAAAGATATGTGGATAGGGTGGAGCTGGTTGAAGTGACAACGGCTCGGACTCGGAAGTGGCCCCGTCCTTGGCGGCGCCGAGTGCTCCGCGACACGGAATTGAGCCTTGGCCGCAGTGTCGTCTAGAACGGCCGCAAGAATGGAAACGTCAGCTCAATTCCTGCGGTGAATGATCGTCTTGGTGCTCACTTTCAGGAATGCGTAAGGGGACTGCCGAAAGGTAACTTTTTTTTGCTCCACACATCGTGACGGGCGACGGTGGTGGATCGACGATGGGCAATCCGATTCCCAGTCCTGGTCGGCGTACAGTCGTCAAGGAGCTTTAACGTGGCAGTGACGTGGCAGAGAAGGCTGAAGATCGACAAGGGTGCTAATCAAAGCAGCCTCCGCCTCCAGGTTCGACAGATCAGTCATACAGCTTTCATCTCAAGTCCAAAAGGATCTTACGCACTACAGTGGCTCCAACCATGGTGGCTCCTAAAGGTCATGATGGTAACAATACGTTGTGGTTTGAGGCGCCTACCATTGCTAGAGAGCGAAACTCTAGGCTCTGTCGATCTACTACGAGCTTTCTTTAGGTCTGAGCAACAGTAAAACGCATGTCTGGAGGTCTCACACACCTAGGGTCCATGCACCTCTTCCCTACACGTGAGGAGTATAAAGATCCACGTACGACTGCCAGCGGTCGCCTACTGGCACGCTCCTCACGGCGGGCCTGTGCCAGCCGCGTGGGCTGAGATCTCGTTATGGAACACACTGACCAACTGGCGTGGATGGCGCAAAGCGGCTGTCAACCCTTGTGACCCTGGGGAATTCGTTGGGTGGGAATCGACGGAGGTCCGACAAGCGCTTGGAGAGTTGATGACGGAAACCCCGAAATTCCTGGGGAGCCAAGCACCCATTCTCTCACTCATCGGCCTCCACCGATCTCTGATCGGACCACATCCCCGTACGTTATTTACAGAGGGCCCGGACGTCGTTTCGGATTTCGGTTCTGCGTGCAGCACAAGAGGCGCCTTCCTAGGCGCCATGACCGCGAAATTGGGTGAGCGAATAAAAAATTTACCTCGACCTGTCGTGAGTGCCTCTACCACTGCCACCTCTCGATTTCACTGTCCTCCTTTGCTTGTGCTTGCGCACGCTATGTTGCTCCTCCCTCATGCCTCGGCCGAATTAATATTCCGGCTCGAGTCGTGATGTAATGGTCTTCCGGGTCCCGGATCTCCAACAATGTCCATTCGTTTTCGAAAAGTCTTATCCCCCGGGAGACACAGCACAGGTCACGCTGCCGAGCGAAGGCTGCGCAAGGTTGAGGACCCCGTCATTAGGTATAATACATTTTGATTTCTTTTAACCAACATAAATACACCCCCCTCCCCCACACGGTCTCACACTCTACCTCTCCCGACACCACCAGTTCAAGCGGCGGGCGAAGTTCTCCTCAGCAGACGAACAACTCACTAGCTTCTGCATTTTTTTCTTTTCTTACACCACCTCCCTTCACCTTCCCCTCAGCCCGATGCCAAACGCACCACCGTGCACCGTAGCGCTCGTCATGGCCGGCCTACTCCTGTGCCTCATCTTCAGCCCCTTCTTCACGTCTGCGACACCGACGATCTCTCAAACCTCCGAGGCGTCTCCGACTCCCTCCAATACCCCACCACCCCCCATGACTCCTGAGCAAAAAGACTTTGTCTTCGCAGTCCGTGAGTCGGCCATTGCCATATTCTACTCCCCGACATTTTTCTCACTCATTTCTGTCGAACCATCAGTTTTCTTAGTCTTATTAATGGCCATCTTCTCTTTGATTGAAAGATGTCGAAGCATCGTCTTACACACTGGCAGCATGTTTATCAACGGTGACTTTCCCTTTCTCCTTCCCTCCCAAAACGCCCCGGGCGCCGCTCTTCTTACCTTCCTGCTTTTCATCCAGAGCTCATCGACCTTTTGAGGTACCTCCGTCTTGGTTTTTTATTGCGGGAGGCTGCAAACGACATTGTCGACACGAACGGTCCCAGGCCCGCCTCTACCACTGATGGCGGCAACACGACACCATCGACACAGGCCGCTTCTGCCCCATCCACCGAGCAAAATCAGCAGCCCGGAGTGGCCGCGGCTTCACATGACTGTTCGAACACTGCTGACCTTCACCATCACAGAGCGTGTCCCGCAGCTGCATCTGCTTAGACGCATCGCTACTCTCGTGGCTTTTATGATGTAGCAATTTTTCGATGTATTTATACCATATATCTGACTCCTCTGACGCAGGGATTGTCATGTACGGCCGTGCAAGTAGAGGTCATGCTTCCCTGTATTTAGTCAGATTTATACCACAGTTCGACCTTTTTCTCCCCCAACACTCATCCCGGCTGGTGTGCTGGAAGAGGTACTCGAACTCCGCAATATCACCTTACCTGAGCATGCCCAGGAACTGAACCGCCACGGCGCTTCGCGCTTTTGTGATTTGTAAAGCAGAGGAGGCATCGCCCTTTACGTTAAACAATGCAACCACGGGACACGGTAGATGGAGGATGAGCGGACGACGAGCCACAAAGCCAGCGCTGAAGGGGCTTTTCACGTGATCGATTGATCCTTTGTGAGGAACCTGCACATGGCAAGAGGGCAAATTAACCCTAACTTAATGTAAATTTGATACCAGTCAACGAACGGTTCACTGGATGGTTTTCCACAATTTGTTTTTATTTTTGAAATGAAAGAAAAAGGGATATCACAGTCTGCGGTGAGTCAATCAGAGGGAAGAAATTCTGAAGGAGCTCGGCAGACAGCCAGCTGCGCGGCAGGTACAACGAGTAGGATAGGAATGTTTTAGATGGTTTGGATTTTGAACTGCTGAGACTATGATGCGAACTTCGATGTTACGAGGAAAAGACATACTTTGATCCCGATCACTCATCGCTTTGGAACCATGCGCCCTATATGAACTGAACGTGGAAGGAAAAGGGCTGCGGATCGAGATCGCAGTGGGTGTCGTCCTGGCACCGGCTCACAGACAGGCTGGATGCCTGGGATGCTCTTGAATGGCATTGGTTTTAAGTCTTCAAAAGAAGAACATGACCTTGTGGTGCAGGTTCGAATGCCGTGAGCCGCGAAAGTCCCGATGAAGTGACGACGTTAAAATCCATGGGTGAAGCATAGAGCAGTGGGCACGTCTCTAATGGGATGGTCTCGGAGTCATGGTCTTAAATGGTTTCCGAAACGGTTGACGCGGGACGTTGGTGCTCTGATACGAAGATCCACTTGGGTACAGCTCGTATGAGGGGGTGGCTATTACTCACCTATCGTCATCACTTCACGGTCTGCAAGGAGCTCGGTGATTATGAGTCCATCCGTACCCCGTGGGGAAAATTGAAGTTTAATGTGAATTGATGCGGAACGGCGATGAGGTCGAGTGGAGCAGATGAAAAATTGTCGTGGAAAAATTTTTGTCCCCTGGGATATGAGCTCGCTGTTAGGGACCGCGGTAAATGAATGAGGAGCCGGTGCCTGCACCAAGGCCTGCACTCAACCGAATACAGTGAGCCGTAAGGCAATTCCTTTTTTCTCTTATCGCAATGGCGTTCTCCAATGCCGCAATTTCGTAGAACATTTTGGGTTGGCCGCTGCCCGTATGCCCTCCGTCCCCTGACAATGCCGGCGGGCGGCGGGCTGAGTGTCGGGGTTTTCCAACGAGCCAAGGGGAAGACGCGGAGCCGTTCAAGTCGTTCAAGTTATTTTCTTAGCCGAGGTCGGTTCACCTTTTACAGTCGACAACAGGGGACAGAGCTCTAGGACTCTTTGCTTTGAGCGCTTACGTCGAGCAAATTAGCTGGTGATGTCCCTTCGGTAAGGGACAATTCGGATGGTCAGAGGGGGGGTCATGCCCCCACTCCCGTCCTGGACTCCTCTTTTTTGTTCGGGGGAGTGGAGACGGGGAGTGGAGTTCTGGACCAGCCTGAGTTACGAACAGTTCTAGGCCACGCAGCTTCGCTGTCAAATGCCGCAAGGATACAATGAAATTAAAGGCACAAGAACAATATACTGTCGTACCTGCGCCCCCACTTTGACGGCCTTTTTGTCTCTCTACTTGAAGGGGTATATTAAATCCGAGGCCAGTTGATGTTACTTATGGGGGGCCTTTTTGGGTTTCTCAAGGGTCGTTTGTCCACCTGTTCCCCATCAAAATCAGTCTCCCGTTGGCCGCGAACATCCGCCGGGCGCAGATAAATTATGGTATGGGTGATTTTTTTTTATTTCAAGGACACACTTTGTGTGATCGGATCTCTGACTCTAGAGAACAGCAGGTAATCCCTCCGAGTCTCCGAGGGTCATCGGTGTTCTGTTCTTTTCGTAT
This sequence comes from Russula virescens, assembly GCA_003316435.1. Lineage (NCBI taxonomy): Eukaryota > Fungi > Basidiomycota > Agaricomycetes > Russulales > Russulaceae > Russula > Russula virescens. The sequence continues at coordinate 15,067 of QFEY01001463.1, forward strand.
CGATCGCATCGCATCGTGATACACGGACATCCAAGGCGACCCGTGGCAAAGGCCTGTAACGGTTAGGTCGCTCGAATGGTCAAGATCTACGTGGATTGGCTGGGAAGTTCCTTTGCTAGTTTACGCCACGCCGCCCGCGCCCAATTATGTGGTTTATTGGGTTTCAAGTCACCATTTTCCCTCGTCCCTTCCCCCCTTTCCTTCGTAAAATCGGGCTAGGCGCAATGGAAATGCGATTGGTCCAAGGAAGCTCGAATGACTCAACGTTTTTCAAGAATACTTCCCCCACGTGTACCATTCAGACGACCGTGATTGCCGGGTCTCCGCTGGTTCCGCCCCCATATGTGATATTCGGCCACACCCACATCAGCCATAAAAGCCGCCTCACCTTCCCCCCCTCTTTACGCCCCGCAGCGAGACAACTCTTCCCGTTTTCCTTTACATCCCGCGTAGTAAAACAACATTGTCCCCCAGGCCAGGTTGTTAGCGTCTTCTCTCTTCCTCCACCCGAGTCAGCTTATACTCGTTCACTCACACAGTTCGCGCGCACCGTTCGCACTGTTCATTGACAATCAAGATCCATGCGACCCACACTCCACAGCTTCGCACGCCTCTTATTCGCCATCATCATCCTCGTCCTCGCCCTCACCCCCATCCCTGCTGCGTCGCTTCCCGTCGTCGTATTGGGGCATATTACATATTACAACGCATTTGCCTCCAGCCCATTGTGGATGGACGACAAGGCGACCTTTGATTTATATTTTGGCCTCGGTAGGCGAGCGTTTCTCGACTCCCTCAGAGCCAGAAATGACATCTTCCTAGCGATGCTTTTTTTGCTTCTGAGTTTCTGGGTGTGGACCACGAATAGGATGTCCGTCGTTCGGTTTATCACCAGACTTAATGGTATGGATATTTTCGCTTCTCACTTCTCGCCCCCGCTTCTGATGCCTTCCTCCTTGTAGCAGGGCTTTTGGCCGCGCCGATCGACGCTGGCGATGGGGTTAGACGTGCCCTCGCTCCTAGGGGAGGCTTGGTTCACCCAGTCTCGTCTTCTTCCCGGGCTCGGTATCTGCTGGCGCGGTGAAGGAGGAGCCCCGAGAATGCAAAGGGACGCACACCGTACAGTAAACCTCTCAGCTGGACTTACTAGTACCTCCATTGTCTAAACTTCCGCAATCCGTATTTTTCTGCCGATCAATTCGACATATATACGAAAAAATACTCCCCCCCCNNNCCCCCCCCCCGCAAAAAAAAAAAAGAACCCCGCCAAATGCACGCCGGACTTGGATCCAATAAAGGACCGAAAGCTCTGAAATCGATGCACGTTTAGACGACCTGGTCACAGCAGGACAGACGCGATACGAGATCCCATGCATTGCACTCGTCACCGCCCCGTGTTTGGGTATGCATTAACGCACAGCCAAGAGCAAATATTCATTTCGGAGAACCACACAACTCCTACACGAGGCAATGCCGATGCGCAGATCTCCCGTTCCATTAATTTACCCAAGTTGGGTACGGTAATCATTAAAATAACCCCTGCGAGGCGACTCCGATCCACAGATCTCCAATTCCTATTAATTATTACGGTGTGGTTGTGATAACGAAAAAAGGTACTTGGACGAAGCACGCCGCAACTACCGAGCTATATACTAGTAAACCTTTCGGCCCACTTGCGTGAAAACAAATAAAACCATGTAGAGCAATCAGAAGGGCGAGGAAGTCTTGAAGTGACGTGGTTGTTGTACTCGCATCATCATCCGAGTCGCATGTATTATCTTCCCTCTTCCCCGTCACCGTGTGCACGTCCAAGGGTTTTTCAATTGACCTTGAGAGCCCTCTCCGCAGTTTCGTCCGCAGTTTCATCCACAGGAGATGAGACTTGCCCAATGACATACACAGTAGTACAGTACCTGCGATCACACACTGAGATCAACTCGAGAAGATCTAGGGAAATTTGAATGAGGCTGCGAGCGCTCATAAAAACGAAAAAATATATAAGTAAAATAATAAAATATGTGCCATGGATTCGACATGTAAGAGTGACTCTAGGTGTTTGAATACAATATTGTGGTGCAGTGCCTCTGTCTGATATATCATTGCCGCATCTTGCATCAAGTTCACAGTGGCAACTAGTTCATCGAGAGTGGGAATGACCTCCGAGAGGTTGCTTAGCTTGTCTATTGAATGAGCAAAAGCCCTGGCTGTAAAGTCCAACCAACAGGCCAGTGAGATAAGTGGGACATTGATTATAAATGGGACAGGTTTCTTACTCTCACTTGTAGGAAGAGGTGACCCCAAAATGCTCAAAGGGGAGGGAGCCACTTTTCCATGCCTAATAGCATCATGACAGACTGTGCAGGACAGAACATTATGTTGTAGCCTAGAATATAGCCAGACTGAGAGTTGAACCCAGGCCTACCAGATATATACCAGGTGCTCTACCACTGAGCTACCTAGCCTTGAGAAATCAATGTGGATTGCTTTAATTGGTCACCTGGTCCCTATTTTAGGCTAACCATGACTATGTGACATGACAGATTGCATATCCAACACAGGGGAAGATAGGAAGCGGGGCCCTTCTGTGAATAGTAGAACATTAACCTCATTCGGCCGCGTGCAATTCCCAAATTCGGAGACCTGAGACCACGTGCTGCACAGCCTCTGCAAAGCATGCGCATTTCTCAAGCTGCCCATTTTCTGATTGTAATTCTACCAGCACACAACAGAAAAATACACAAAAGACGAGAAATGCGTGCCAACGCAAAATTGAATCGATAAATTTGAGAAATTCGACGGAAGTACATGACTGAAAGTCGCCAAGAACGAGCCGTCCTTTACCTGACGCTCATTCTCATGTAACTATGTTCCATTTCCCGGGACCCGCCATCGAAACCACTTGGCAGTTGACGCTTTGATAAAGGGGTTCTCCCCCATGCGTTTACGGGAAATAAGAGTAGGGTTAGCGAGAGCACCTTTTACCAGTGGTCATACAGAGGTCGACGTGGACGACAGCATATCGCAGCAGAGGTGGAGGAACGTGTGCATGGCGCCAGTGCGTACCATACATCTGGGGCGAAGTGGCCTTGAATGGAGAATGTTCTGGAGCCAATTCAAAATTGATAATTTCGTTTTAAAGTTGTAAATACCTCATTTTGGCCACGCCACCGTAACGGGAACCTGGGTAATTAAACATTCGTTGTCTGGCAACACTAGCACAGCATTACAGTACTGTATCCTTCCTGGAACGCTTATGAGTCACCTACTACGGCATAAATATTAATCATTAATAAAGGATCCGGGCAGATCTCCGAGAAAAACATACGATCCGGCAAATGCCTTGAGGACACGCTGCGGCCGACGAACTAGTTTCCCCGTTGGACAAAAACGCTGATCACGATCAACGGAGATCTCGGGAGAGATGGTTCCGGACGTGTAATCGGGTGCGGAATGTTTGGCAAGCAATTGGCAGCAGAGGCAAAACTTTTGACCCGCGAGCATCGGAGCTTATGATTTGTTCGCCACAATATCAACCATTTGAAGGTGGGGCTTGGGATGGGTGATGGATGTTTAGGATCGGCGGGATTCCTAGGCCGTATTGGGGCGTCATTCCACGGTACGGCGTGTTCTTATCAAGTATCATATGGGAATATATAGGCATACGTGGTCTGCGCCTCCGTCAGATATCATACCAGATCCGGACGAGCACAATAGGGGTTAGCGCAGGTCAATAGGAATGATGATGGTATTCTGACATTTAACGGGATCTATCAGTTTCTAAAGAGGTATAAAGGCCTGACCGCCCACACCTTCGCCTCGAGGCAAACCCTCGCCCCTTCTTTGGTTCCTCCATTGAAACTTCTTAACTCCGAATTCCAAAAGCCCTTCTCTACCCATGGGATAGTTTTAATAGCAATCAAAGTGTTATTTATTGACTTTCTGTCAGAGGGTGCTGAAAGTCAGTTTTGAAAAAAGAAGCGAGGAGTAACCCGATTATCACGTGATGTTATGGTTTCGATGGCCAGGCGGCACACGAAGGTTTGCATAACGGTGACTTACTGTACAGTACATCAAAAATGACCAAATCAAAGGGGACTCCTGAATTCCACTTTTGCGCATCGTACAGGGCTTTCCTACAATGACTTTGGTTCTAACGATTTGGGCATTCCGAGTCTTATGGCAGTGTGTCGATTAGAGCGGAGGAGGTTGAGGAACCCAGGGACTAAGACCACGCAGGTGGTGCGAGCATAAATATATGTCTTTGGTCAGGGACATAGTTTGGGTTTCTGAATGATGATACGAACTTTGATGTTAAACTTACCAGGATCCCGATCTCTCATCGCTTCGGGCCCGTACAATAGGAGCTGAACGTAGAAGAAAAGGGGTTGCGTATCGAGATTGCCGTGGTGCGCAGCAGGCTGATAGCGCATGGTCCGCATGGAGGAAAGGGCAAGGCCCGGAAGGGTGGCAGGTGGCAAGCATTGCAGCTCACCACTCGGCTAACTCATATTAAGTCCCAGTTTGACCACATTGGATGTTCTCGGATCGGATAGCATCAATTCTGAGTCTTCAGGAAACGCACACGACCTTGTGGTGCAGGTTCGGATGCCGTGAGCTTTGAAAGTCGGAATGCGACAACATAAAAATTCATGGCGAAGTGCAGGGCAATGTTTCTGATTGAGGCGGAGTCACCCTGTTCTTGATGATGATTGTGAACAGTGCTCTGATGATCGGGGAGGTTGTACACATCGTCTGAGGGAATGGCTATTACTAGTAACTCACGTGTCGTCATTACTCCGCCTTCCACAACGAGCCCGGCGATTATGAACTCCTCCGTACCCCATGGGGAAGAGAAAGTTTGAAGTCTGATATGGATCAATGTGGGACAGATGACGAGTCGACTAGTGGGCAATGAGCGTTTGTCATGTGGAAAATTTATTAGTCACCTGGAGACGAGCTCGCTGTTCGGAACAGTCGGCCGACTAACGAACACTGGAGCCGGCGGCTGGGCGCACTCCGCCCCTCAAATGCCGTCTTCGACACCGACACCGGCAAGTTCAACTGCGCCATCTCCATCTGGGCGTGGCCAAAGAGCGATATGGCAAGCTTTCCCCTTGGTTTCCTCTTTCGAAAAAACCGTTCTCCGATGTCCCAATCAGGTCTTCTGGGTTGGCAGCAACGCCCCTAAAGGCCCTAAACCCCGCCCTTGGCAGCGGGCAGACTGAATCGGGGTTTACAACACGGCAAAGGAAGGCGCGGAGTGGTCATTTGTTCGCTAAGGGGGTCTGATTTGCGGTTCAACCTACAAGTCGACAACTGGGCCCAGAGCTCCAGCACTCTTTTTTGCTTTGGGCGCTTAAATTGATAAATCGGTTGGCAACATCAGTGACAAGTCGGATGGCCAACGAGAGGGGGGGTCACATACCGTCGACCTACTTCGGTCGTCCTGGACTTCTCATCTTGTTGTCTGGGACAGTGGAGATGGGAGTGGCGTTCTGGGTCCAAGGTAGGAAAGTCTGGCGTAGCTCTGCTGTCGAATTTGCAAGCCAGGTCACAAGGAACGTCAGGGGGACGGTGCACAATACTGGAATAATGGGATGCTGTCATGCCATGGAGCGCTCACAGTCCAGATCAGCGTTTGCCTTGCCCCTCTCTTTGAACGGGTATATTAAAGGTCGACGCTGGTCGACGGCACTGATGGGGTGCCTTTTTGGTTTCCTAGTCACTACCGGTTCAACTTGCTCTGCCTCTCCCATATCTATCAAACCCATCCCCTATGGCCATGAACATTCATGTGCAGGTAAGTTATGGTATAGTGTTTATTTTAAGGACGCACTTTTCTGATCGAAACATTGGCTCTGTAGAGCAGATCCTCTCAAGGCCATCAAGTTTCTTTTCTTTTCTTATCGCATCGCAATACACGGGCGTCGAGGGAACTGGTGACAAGATCCTGTATTAGTCGGGGAAGTTGAGTGGTTTAAGCCAATATGCATGGTCGGAAAGGTAGGAGTACTTCCCCTTTGCATGCGAGGCCGCCCGCACCCAATCCAATTATGTGATCTCTGGATTTTTCCACTCCTCTTTTACACTTCTCTCCCCCCCCTTTGTTTCGTAAGATCGAGCAATGTAATCGGTCCTAGGAAGCTCGAGTGACCCAGTGTTCTTCAGGATTCTCCTCATGCGTTCGGTTCAGATCATCGTGATGGTCGGGACTGACTTCCCACTTACCCAGTTACGGTCCCCGTATGTAGGCTCCGGGTCCGTGCGACCAGCCGAATGGATCATCCCACCTCTTTCCCCCCTCCCGGTTCGCAACGGGACCGCGTGTCCCCTTCACTCTTATAGCTGTAGAAGCCATTCCCCCCCAGACCAAGTCTGCTACAATCCTCCCCTTTCACCCCACCCATATTTGAGGGTCCCACTCATCCCACATTGTCGAGTTCCTTAGACCAGCATCCTTTCCCTCCTCTAGCACAGTCCAGGCATATCGTTCTCTAATCATCCTATCACACCCAAAATACTTCCATGCTGTCTTCTCTTCGCAACAACCGAGCCGTGTCCCTTTTCTTCTTCATCGTCCTCATTCTCACTTTTGTCTCCCGCCCCGCCCTGTCGCATACCATCACGGCACTCCAGCGTGTCATAGACCGCAGCCATCTTACTTCCAGCCCATATCAGATGGGCGACACGCTGATCATCTTTGGCATCGGTGGGTCGAGCGTTTCCATTTTCCAGCTCCACGCAGAGTCCTAGCTAACGCATGCTCAGCTTTGCTCGCCGCAATTGTTGGCACCTTGACGTGGATCATGAACAGAATTACCATCGAACGCTACGTCACTAGAATCAGTCGTGAGCCGTCTCCGCTCCATTAGCCTTTGCGGCCTTTCTGACGATGTCTCTTTGTAGGGTTTTTGGCTACACAAATCGATATCGCCCAGCAGCTCTCCTATTATCTCCGATTCGACACCCTACTCAGTGTTGCAGCTCCCACCATCATCGATGCCAACAACACCGACGTACCGACCTCCACTCGTCCCATGCTCGGGGGCGGGGGCGGTTTGACGTATCCAGTCTCGTCCATTCCCCGGGATCGGACCGCTCAGTATCATTTGGTCCGACTCGGGGCCCCAAGCACGCAATGGGATGGGCGCCGTACGGAAGACTTTTCGTTCGGACCCAACTCGATCGTCTAGTTTCGTGACCTGTGTCATTTGTTGTCATTTACAGTAATATGGTGCATGTAACACATATCTCCCAATAATAGTACCTGCCGGAATGCACGCCGGCATCATCTAGCACAGCTCTAAAATCGATCCATGCCGTTCCATAACCCGTCATGGTCACACATGCCAGGAAAAAAATGTTTGCTACCTGGTCACAAACCCACAATAGAAAAAACACGGTGTAAATCCCGCTTCTTTTCCCTCGTACATCGCCCCATGTTTGTGAAAAGCACTGCACCACAGCAATACGCAAATTTAGAGATTGCGCAACACAGCGCCTACAAAGCGATGCGCGGATCGCCCAATCACCATTGATGATAACTTGTCCAGTTGTCATCAGGGCATGCTGTGTGCGTAATCCATGGAAAGAAAAAATAAATAAATACGAAGAGCGCACGCAGGGGCGTAATTATGATGACGAAACAAGAGTACCTGGGTAACGCAAGCTGCTCAGTCCGAGCCATGTAAACTTCTTCGGCCATTTGCGCATGAAAGTCAAAGAGCGATCAGATGAGTACATAGTATGGATGTCGCGAGTCACGTGCACGGCTTCTACCACATTAGTGGCCGGGTATGCATATACGTCATGTTAGCGACTTAGCGTGTTTGTCTTCCCCGGGTACAAGTACATCATAACTAACCTTTGAGAACCTCTCTGAAGTGTACAGGGGGCGAGTCTTGTCCAATACATACAGTTATGCAGTACCTGGGTTTATACACCCGGGTAAATCAAACCGAGACGGGCAATTTGAAGGAGACAGGACGGGCGCTAACAAGAACAAGAGATGTAGATTAAAAAAAGTAATTAAAATGTGTGCCATGGGTGGCGCGAAATGTTACCTTTCGGGATAGAGAGTGGGAGTCAACGTGATGGGAGGAGTTAGGAAGGGGGGGCAGGGGCATTTCGATAATGCGACTACGCCGCCCAACATGGCAACACCCAGGTTTGGAGATGGCCTCCACGCATCCGCAAAGCAAATGCGCAGCCCATTTCTAATTAGTTTCTACTGGCATACAATGGAAAAAACTATGGATGATGGGAAATGCCTGCCACTGCAAAATTGAATTGATGGATTTGAGAAATTCGAGTGAAATCACAGTAAATTTCCCAGACCGGGTCGGAGCCGCCCTTTACCTAATGCTCAATCTCATGTTGTTATGTTCCCTTCCCTGTGACGAGCCAGCGGACCCTTTGATGAACGTCAGGGTCTTCTCCGCCATGCATTTTCAGGAAATACAGTAAGGCCAGCATCGAGAGAACATCTTCGGATCATACAGAGGTCAACGTGAAATACTTAGTAACACCGTGATGCCACAAATATATCCCAGCTAAGATTGAAAAAGAAGGGTGTGTGCGCGGTGCCTGTGCCATTTATCCGGGGAGAAATGGAGAAAGGTCGGAAGCCAGTTGGAAAGTTACGAGGGAAGATTTCTGTTTAGAGTTGTGCCTCAGGCAGCCATGCGTGTGTACCGGGGAAGTGGTCGATTAAGCATCGGGCCGTTGGCAACACCGACGCAGCACTGGCTGCAAGCAGTAAATCAATGATATGATGAGATTAATAAGAATAAAAGATCCGAGCCGATTGCCTGGCAAGACTTGCCATGCAACCCGGCAATTGCCCTTTGGGTGCGTACGATTTTACGCTGTAGAACAAAAGGAAGACGCCCTTCCGTTTCTCCCCTCCCGTTGGACAAACACTGATTACGATCGGTGGAGAGGGTCTCCAAAGATATGATCTAGGACGTGGAATCGGGTGCAGAATGTTGGATAAGCAATGATCACATTTTGGGACCTGGCCTCAACTTATGACTCGCCTGCCACAACAACATGAAGTTTTGTCGACTAAACCGGGTAGGCCCTTGGCATGCGCAGTGTAGATATGGATATTTGGGGATCGGGGGGTTTCAAGGCCGATAGGGGCGCCATTCCACGACATGTCATAATCAAATATATCTTATGGAAATATTACTGAGCATGCGTGGTCCGCGCCTGGGAATTCTACTCCCGTTAGAAACCATACCACATCTGGACAAACGCAATAAGGGATGGCGAAAGCTGATCGAGATGGCGCTCTTACAGTTACAGGGCTCCTATCGACTTCTGATGGCACAACTGCCCACACCCTGCGCATCGAGGCCAAGCCATCCACCATCCTTGGGTCCGTCCTTTGCACCCTCAGCAGCACGCTTAACTCCCCAGCATTTTTTTCCCGGGAGACGATTTTGATAATGACCAAAACGTAATTTTTATTTTAGGTCAGAGGGCGCCGAAAATCAGGTTAAAGGGTGCTTTTGAAGGAGGGCGGCATGTTGATCGTATGTCGCAATGAACACGTGATTTTTATACTTTTGATCGCCTAGCACACGAGGCATGAGACGGCATGAGTAACAGGCCTATAACAGGCCTTATCATGGCAGCTTACTGTACGCCCAATCAGATATAGTTTTTTGATTTCACTTCTGTGCGCCTCGGGTACAGTGTTTTCCCACAACGCTTTTGGTTTTACAATTTGGGCATGCCGTCTGATGGCAGCGTGTCGAATAGAGGGGAGGAGGTCGGGGAATGAGACCACGCACTGGCACTGCGAGTCAGGCAGAGCGGGTGGAATGATGTGTCTTTGGTCAGGGACAGAGTTTGAATTCTGAGCCGAATGAACAGTGACGATGCGAACTGCAGTTTTACAATAAAACGACTTACTAGATACCGGTCCCTCATCGCTTGTACCATGCACGTTGGAAAGGGAGATAGTGGGATTCCGATGGGTGCTGCCTCGGCATCAGCCAAGAGTTGCACGTTGCGAGAGGCACTCGGGCTCACGATTCCGACCGGCTGAGCCTTGAGGCACTGGCAAGCCTTCCATGTCCTCATGAACAGCTGGCCACCTTGGATGCCATTTGTCCTGGGTTTTGTGATACGAGTTCGAGTACCAAATGCCCGGATGAGCTCCTCAGGCAATGACGCCGGAAGTCGCGGGGGAGGTGCAGAGCACGGATGAGGCGGAATTACCGCCCTTGATGTTCGTCATGGCTGAAGTAGGACGTTCAATGCTCTGATAGGGGGGACGTACCCTCAATGTATAAGTTGTTAATGATATAGCCACCCACTCACGCATCGTTTTCACTCCACCTTCAACAAGGCGCTCTGTACTCCGCGGGGTTGAGAAAATTTTCATCTTTAGTGGGAACTAATGATATGACGACTCGACTGGGGACGATGAGAATTTGTCAAGTGCTCGATTATGAAAAGTTTTGGTCTCGTGGAGACCTGCTCACAGTTCGGAATATAGCCCGCAACGGGAAATGAACGGTGACCGGCCGGCGACACAGATTGACACGGCCGCCAGTCGGCCGCCACGCGCGGAATTATTCGGAAGCTATAGTTCATCCAATCCACCCACAAGCGCCGTTTTCGACAATGCGGCCAGTTCTCCACCTTTGCTAGGGCATGGCCAGCGAAAGATATGGTAATATTTTCCTTTTTTTTCATCGTCCAAAATAGCGTTGGCGTTGGGTTAGCCCCAACTCCGACGTGGCTGACACCAATCCCAGGCTGACAGGAGTGGAGGTTTTCAACGTGCAGATAGTGAACAAACGTCGTCGTGGAGTACTTTTTTCTGGCTATGATGACCGTTCGCCATGCAATCGACAAGAGAGCTCAGGATTCCAGCAGTACCTTTGCCCTCAGCGCTAGACTCGAGTGATTGACTGAATTTGCACTGTAAGGGACGACATGGAGCTAACAGGGGGGTTGCCACTCACAATGCCTCTCCGGTACTGTCTGTGTCCTTATCAGACCCTGGAGACAGAAATGGCATTCTATTCAAGGCAGGAAGAGTCTCGTGCTGTACCTGTCAAGGGATATCCTCAGGGTCAAGGAACGTTAGTGACCAAATGATACATGTCATGGGGCCTCAGCCTGGATCAGTGCCCCCTTTGTCTCAGGGATAATAAATGTCGATGTCAGGGTTGATAGTACCGACAGGGACCTGTTGTATCCCCCACTATGCTCTGTCTGCTCTCCATCAAAGCTCACCTGGGTCACGGTACCCCAATGAATTGTTCACAGGTTAGTTATGGTATAAGAGGCTTGTATGAAGCACACTTGAAGAGACTGACTTTATAGACAGCACACCCCCCTCCTCCCCCAAAACCCTCCAGGACCGTCGATTTTCTCGACCTTTATATTGCTCTTTTTTATTGCTGCCCAGGAATACACGGGCGTCGAGGGATTAGGATCGAACGACTCATCGAGAATGTCATGTAGCGTATAAGCAACAAGGGATCAAGATCAGCGCGGGCAGCGGTAGGCGGAAGTGATGTACCTCGGGCGTCACGCTCTCCTCGCCTCTGTGCCAGTGCGACCACTTGCCCTTTTAGTCCCCTCCCCTCCTTCACCCATCCATTCCTGTCCATCTCCTTTTATTTCGTAAATGGGGACATACTATCAGTTCTTGGGATGTTCAAGTGAGTTGGTGATCCCACTATGGGTAGTATACGACTTACATCCGTCCGGGATCTAGATTCCGCTTCCCGGCATCTGCAACTATCTGGTCCATCACACCCACAGGAAGGACTCCATCGAGGTCCCCCACCGTGACCTCTTGTCCATCATTTCACGTGTGATCGAAGCATTTTATTGCTCAGACCAACTATTATTGCCACCCTCTTCTTCCCCCGCTTGCGCCCCTTCACTTAGCTTTAAGATCTCACTCTTCTTGCGATATTCAGTCCCATTTCCCTTATCCCGCGTAGTCCACACGCACAGTTCTCCACCAGCCATTGATCGTCGACATACATACATGCCTTCCGCAGTTCACAAGATCAGATCCCTCATCTTAATCAACATTCTCATCATCGTCCTTATTCCCCTCCCTCCCTCTTCACTTCCGATTATCGCGCTCAAGCGGGCCGCCGATCGCAACTCTCTGGCCTCTGGCCCATCACGGATGGACGACACAATCACCTTCGCTATTGCCTTTAGCCTTGGTATGCCATTCGTCTTTCTAAACTCCACCGTTATAGATGACATTGCTACAGCGCTGTTTCTCGCATTTTTTGGCGCCTGGATGTGGACCATAGACAGGGTAACCATCATCCGATCTATCACTCAGGTCACTTGTGGGTTGTCTCTGGCTCAATTTCCTCTGCACACTATCCTGATAGTCTCTCCTTGTGGGCCCTTTAGTCTCACCCATTATCATCGTTCGACAACTCTCTTCCTATCTCGACTTCGTCATCCGCATCACTGGGAGGGTTGCGGCTTTCCCATTTGGTCCATTCACCGATGTCGGCGCCAGCGCCAGGCGGATGCCCACTCTTCGAAGGGGTGGCGCTTCCGCTCCGGCCTCGTCCGCACCCAGGTTCCAGTTCCCGTGGATACAGCCAAGAGAAGGGGCAGCGGCGCGAGGAAGTGCACGCCGTAGAAATAATATTCCGATCGAACTCGCGTCAATCGTATAGCCATCTTCACGATCTATATCCAATATTGCCAATTGTTTGGTACATTGTACTGATGAACGACGAGTGTATGGATAGTATCTCAAAATAACAGGACCTGCCGAAACTCCATACAGCACCTAGTCAAGAGCTTCTCGACTTGGCTTAGGTTGTGCTACGCCCGTTGTACACACTACCAAAGTTTGCACAACATAGAAATGCAAATACGACACAGGATGACTATACACGTACCCTGTGGACAGTGATGGAGCACCGCTTGCCAATCATACACTTCACCATAACCACATCTCACCACCTCGATCACTTTCATTACGAGTCATGGTCCACTGCACCGCCTAGATAACGACGTACTCCGAATTCCGGCCTGCCGGGGAATGCTGGCGGCCCGAATTTGACAGATTTGTTGCTTTAATTGCTCCGGCGGTATTCGCTACTAAATTCAGTCTAGTAAAAGAAACGTCAGGGTGTGATTGGGTGATAAGAATGAGGCGTTCAATGGATACTTTTCAGAGCCATCCATACATTGAGGGGTATTTGTTACCAGACTCACATATCACGTGACTACAGCGATCCATTGGCGTATGGTCTTGCCAACGAGGTTACATAATCGAATGTTTACCTGAGCTGTATTTCACGGCGTAGTTGGCCGAATACATTACGTTTCACGGTCTTACAGCATGTTCCCTTCTCCCCTTCGTCAGCTGATAATTTGATGATCTTAGGACTTTCGCGCAGTGCTTCTTCGAGAACAAGGACCGTATGCGATGACAATACCTTAGGTCATAGATGAATTTGGAGAACCTTAGAAATATGAAATCGCAGGCAGGCAGAACCATGATCTCGGGCAGAATTGCACAAAACAATGTGGGCATGCCGCCGTGGCATCTGAGATACATGGCCTTTGGTGGAGAGAAAAAAATCTACCGAGCCAATTCCAAAAATTGAGTGAGAGTATTGGTTCTAGTAGGTTGCTAGCGTGCATCGTTTCGTCGATGTATGATGAGAAGCCGTGGATGATGATGATAGAAGCATCCCCACTGAAGAATAACCCTGAGAACAGAGAACAGAAAATAATCGATTAATAAACGCTCCGAGCCGATCACCTGGAATAACATGTGGCCCCTCCACGCGACGACGTAGGCTCGGCAAGTTCCCGGGGCCCAACGTAGAGGGTGGGTACGATGATCTGCTGCGGAACAAAAAAAAAACTTTCCGCGAAGCTACATATCTCCGTTAGACCGACATGGATGATGATCACGATCGAGGCGGATCTCAGGAGTTATGGTCCGAGATTTGGAACCGGGAATGTGGAATCACCAATTTAGATAACGGAGGCAAACTTGCAAGTCGGGTTGCAGGTGCATGCCAGCTTATGACTCACCTGCTGCTGTGTGCAGTAAAAATAGACGGAATAGACCCGCGATAGAAGGTGGGGAAGATATGGGTGCGTGGGATGGAGCGCATTGCTTGGCCACATAGGGGCAATGCATCATCCCGTGTCTTGTTCTATTGTTCTATGACTGTAGTCATTTATTGGAGTATGGGAATATTGCGTATATACGTAGCTGTCTGCGCCCGGGACATGCACGGCCATAGAACCATACCGCAATGGGGGACGGCGGAATGCTAATCGGGATAGCACTCTTACAGGGATCCGGATAGTTTCTGAAGCGGAACAAGACCCACCACACATGCGCAGCAGCATAAAGCCGCCGCGCCTTCCTTTGGAATCGTCTGTTCGCAGTTCAGAAGCATGGGTCAACCCGAATCTCACAGCCCTTTCCCTTGCAAGGGCAGCTAGAATGACTTTCTGGGTTCAGGCTCAGGGAAAACACGATTTAGAAGGGGGCTGACCGATGTCAGATGATGATATGAAGTGATGGTGCATGATGACAATCCATGATGACGAGATGACAAATGCGATAAGAAGATGTGATGTTGAACGGGCCAACGATATGCCAGTGATGACTCGACTGGGGGCGATGAAGGTCTCATCCTGTGCTCAGTTGTGATATGTTTTGGTCTCCTGGAGACGGGCTCACTCATTCTGGGAAGATGGCCCAAATAGGAAATCGGGAAATAAATGCTGAACCGGCCGGCGGCGACTGACCACGACTGCGCATGGAACCTATTGTTTCATCCGCCGCTGTCACTGTCCAAGTTCTCCATCCTTGCTGGACCACGGCCGGCGAACAACATGGCAATATTTTCCTTTTCTTTTCATTTTCCGAAATGGCGTTGGCGTTGGGTTGGCTCCAACTTCAACTTTGGCCGATAATGCCGGGCTGACGGGACTTGGGGTTTTCAACGTGCCGATGGTGAACAAACGTCGTGGGGTATTCTCCTCTGGCTATGATTGCGGCTCACTATGGCCAGTCGATCAGAGGGCTCAGGGTTCCGGCAGCACCTTAGTCTTGGGACGCGGGCGCTAAACTCGAACGATTGGCTGTCACTGGCCTGTAAGGTGACGATGGCCAACAGGGGGTCGCCACCCACAAGATCACTCCGGTCCTGTCTAGGTTCCTATCCGAGAAGGTGGGAGACAGAAATGGGGTTATGGGCAGGACAGGAACAGTCTCGACCTGGCCTTACCTGTCAAGATATCCCCAGGGTCAAGGAACGTCAGTAAATAAATGATACGTGTCATGGGGCGCTTTGGCCTGGATGGGAAGTCCCTTTGTTCCGCCTCTCCGGAGGAATGATAAATGTTGATGTCAGGGTTGATAGTACCGATGGGACTTGGCTGGCTATCTCTCTGCTCTCCGTCAAAGCTCGCTCGGGTCACTGTACCCCGGTGAATTGCCCGCAGGTTACTTATGGTATAGCTTATAGGAGACACAGACGCGAAGGACTGACTTGGTAGAGCAGCAGACACCCTCTCCTCCCCCGCCTTCCCATGATGACCGTCGATTTCTTCGACTTTCCTGTTCTTCTTTTCTTATTGTTGTAAGGAATACAAGATCATCGAGGGATTGGGATCGAAGGAACCATCAAGACTGCCCTGTAGCGCACAAGCAACAGCCGAGTCAAGATCAGTGTGGGCGGTGGTAAGTGGAGGCACATGTACTCGGGCGACTCGCCCTCCCCACCCTCCACCCTCCCTGCCTCAGTGCCGGTGCAACCGCATGTCCTTTTGATCCACTTCCTTCCATAATTCATCTCTTCCTGTGCATCCCCTTTTGTTTCGCAAATGGGGACATACAATCAGTCTGGGGATATCCCATGCGAGTCAGTGATTCCCCCGTGTGTATTATGCAGCCTTCATCCGCGATTTAGACCCCGCTTGCTCGACCGCGGTTGAAAATGCAGCCATTAAACCTACCTCCTCTTTCCCCACTTGCGCCTCTTCACTTAGCTTTGACATCTCGCTCTTCTTGCGACATCCATGTCGTCCCCAATCCACACCATCACATACCTCGTCTTAATTGACATCATCATCCTCGTTCTTATCCCCCGCCCTCCCTCTTCACTTCTGATTATCGCACTCACCGGCAAACGGACCTTTGATCGCAACCCTCTAGCCTCTGACCCATTGCGAATGGACAATACGACCATCGTCGCTATTGCCTTTAGTCTTGGTAGACTATTCGTCTCTCCAAACTCCAGCATCTTAGTGACATTATCACAGCGGTGTTTTTCGCACTTTTTAGCGCCAGGATATGGATCATGGACAGGACAACTATCATCCGACGTATCACCCGGATCACTTGTGGGCTGTCTCTAGCTCATTTTCCTTTGCATCTCATTCTTATGCTTTCCATAGTCTCACCCGTCATCATCACTCGACAACTCTCTTCCTATCTCAACTTCGCCACCCTCCTCCGAGTCAGGGCTTCGACCGTCTCATTCTGGCCATTCCTCGATGCCGACCCCAGCGCCATGCGCACGTCCACTCTCCGAAGGGGCGGGGTATCCCTCCCAGTCTCGTCTGCACGCAGGTTCCGGGTTCCGTGGGTAAGGCCAAGAGAAGGGCCGGCCGCACGGGGGAGCGCACGCCGTACGGGTACCCTCCCAATCGGACTTGCCTCGATCGTATAGCCATTCACGATTTGTATCCAATGTTGCCAATTGTCTGAAAAATTGTGCTAATTAACGACAAGTTTGCGAAGAGTATCTCAAAATAACAGAATCTGCCGAAATTCCACACCAGAGCCCGGGCAGAGACTTTTGATTTGGCATAGACAGTACCACGCCCATTATACACGCCAGCATAGTTTCACACCCACAAAATAATTACGACAGCACTGGATGGCTATGGGTGATTACGCTGTGAGCACTGCCAATGCCAAGGTGCCAAGCAGTTTGATCATATCGATTACTGTAGGTCCTAGTAATCAGATAAGGACAAAAGACTCCGACATACGACATACTGCGCGGCGGCCGGGGAATGGAATGGAGGCAGATCGAATTTGACGAATTTATTGATTATTCCGACAGTATTCACTTTAAGTTCGGTCTAGTAGAAGAAATGGGAGACATCTCAGGGCGTAATTGGGTGATGAGACACGAGGCGTTCGAAAAACTTTTCAGACCGAGCCGTCCATAATTGAGGGTATGTGCAGTATTACCAGCCAGATGATGGACAGCGACTTGTACGAAATCACGTGATTAGTCTGTTGTTTCAGTATCTGATCCGATCTTATGGTGCTACTCTGTTCCCTTCTCCATCGCCCATCGTCAGCTGATACGCTGATGATTGATGATCTCAGGGCTTTCGTTCCGTGCTTCTTCGAGAATAAGGCTTGGATGGGATGACAGCATCTTAGATCCTTCGGAGGTAAATTCGGAGAACCTTAGACATATGAAATCCCGGGCAGGCAGATATATGATCTCGGGCATAACTGCACACAACAAGATGGGAATGATGCTGCAGGCACATGCCGTGCATGAAACATATGACCTTTGGTAGTGAGAAGTTTCTATTTCAAAAATTAAGTAAGGGTGTTAGTTCCGGGTTCCCGATCTGCTTCATTTCGTCGATGCATAAATGAGAACTTGAAGCCACGGACGATGTTGCCGAAGTATTGAGTTTCAACGTTTCAAACGTTGAGCGCTTGAGAGTCAGCGGCCACAGAAAATAACCCGATCACGTGGAGTAGGCCAGTAGGCCCCTCCGAGTCCACGCCCCGAGGGTGGGCTCGGTGTGTCAGATGATCTGCTGCGGAACAAGAAAAGCATCCGCAAGGCTGTTGTATCCCCGATCTGAGCGATGATTACGATCAGGGTAGATCCAAGGAGATATGGCATGAAGAGGATTTACATATCGGAGAACGCGGATATAAACTTTGGGGCTAATCCGTCATGATGTGCAGTAAACGTCGACGAATAAACCCGTGATAGTTGGGATGATGGGATGATGGGATAGATATGGTCATGGGGGTGATCATGGGGCATTCCTCGGCCGCATAGGGGCATCGTATTGCGTCTTGTTCTGTCACTTATCGCCATTCAGTGGAATATGGGAATATTGCGTATCCAGTACAAAGCTGTTTACGCCTGGGACCCGTGGTCGTAGAACCAAACCACAATAGGGATCGGCCGAATGCTGGTCAGGCTGGCACTCTTACAGGGATCCTTGCCATTTCTGAAGGGGAACAAAGACCCACCGGGCCACCACAAATGCGCCGCAGCAGCGTAAAGCTGCTGCGCATTCATTTGGATTCGTTGGTTCCAAATCGCAGCTCAGAAGCACGGGTCGCCACCCCATCTCCAAATCCCACAGCCCTTTCCCATGAAACAATGTCAATTGCGGTTAGAGTGACCGCCCGGGTTCAGAGATAAGACAAAGGCTGAGTACTATAAAATGATGACATGGGAGCGAAGAAATCTTTCATGTGATTGCTATATGTGAGTCATGTAATACGCCGATCCGGAGGTCCGCCTCCGTGAGTTCAAATTCGGAACGCGCAAACGCAAATCTTTCTTCACGCACGTGGAGCCTCCAAAAACGACAAACTTACTTGGTTCCCCACATTCAGACGGACATCCTGCAGGGTTCGAGGCAAGCAAGTCAACCCGAAGAGACCGAATGTACAGCAGATCGATCAACCTGAACCCGAGTCATACGGCGTCGGGTTCGGTCCGGCACGCCAACGCCGGCAAACGGGCAATATTAAAACTAATACACAGCACCCGGGGCCGGCGCGCGGCGCGCGGCAGCGAGCTGATGAACGGCACTATACTGTAGTGCTGTATTCCACCCGTGACCCTGCCAGTGCGGCATTAATCGCGCAAATCTGCATGATGCACGAGTGACGGGTGACGATCCACCGTTTATAAATACCCCCTTCCTTCTGTCTTCCATCACACACTCTATTCTCCCACTCTACCCAACTATTTCCTCGTTCAAATTCTCCATCGTCATGTCGATGCCGCCATGGGCCTCTTTAGTTCTCCTCTTCATTTTCATGGCCATGCTGGCTGAATCGGCCGTGTCCCTTGCTATTTCTCAGTCAAGCAAGCATTCGCCCCTTTGGGCCTTCATTTCATCTTATGTCAACGTCTCGGCCGAGATTGCTTTTTACTCCGTGTTCATCTCAGGTACGCCGTCCCATGTGACTCGTCCCCCCGTTGGTGCATCCCCCCTTAATCACCTTTCTCTTCCGTCCCCCAGCTGTCCTCTTCTCTATTGTCGGATCGTTCGTTTTGGCCGTTGTCCGCGCCGCGGGGGCTGTGTCCCTTATAGATTTAGATAGATTCCGTCGTACGTCTGGTCGTCCTCTTCGTCTTTGCCCCGCCCTTTCACTGACCTCTGTCGGGGTTCGTCATCACTAGGCGGAGCCATGTGCCGGAACGTCATTCGTAGTCTTCCCCTGTTCCTTCCTCCACTCTCCACTGTTGCCGATGGTGCTGTCCGAGCACCCACCGCACAGCGGGTTCCAATACGCAGGGGAGGGGTCGCGTACCCACTGTCGGTACTTCGCAGTAGCCGGTGGTATCAGCCGTCGCCTCAGTCCTCTTCCATGTCTATGGTCTGACGTGGGCAACTCCCTGCGGGTGTTGCGCTTCGTTGACCGTGTTTGTTCTCTTCATACCCTTATTTCGTCATTTGCCTTTACTTTTCACTGCACACATCGATGTGCAGGCTGTGTATGTAAAATGTGCCGTGTCCTAGTTCTTTTTTACTCTTCTTAACCTGGAATCATATCCACTTTCCCATCGATCCCGAATCATCACATCCACACGTTCCCCTTCTATATATACCCATCCACTCGCTTACAGCTTGTTGTATGTACGTATTACGCATTGTACTCCCACTATCGCACGACATGTCAAATCCACTCCATCACCGCTCCATTTGCTCTTGCGATGTTGCCGTAGCACGCACTAAGCCGGAAGGCTTACACTAAGCTGAATACACAGGAATGTCAGCCCGAGCAGCGATCGATCATGTATTAATGACAATGCATCGAAATGAATGTATATTAGTTTAGGCACAGTGCTGTGACGATAATATATGCATATGTGGAGTTCCGTACGTCAGATGCCTCGTGTATCCGTTGGCTGGATAGACGAACGCCGCATGCACCCTTCGCCACAATTCCCGACCCCATATAGGAGGCTGCAACAACTACCGCGGTAACGGGACATCCTTCCATCCAGGGTACCCTACAGTGGCGTACATTATTAATCATTACAGAACGTGCTTATTCAGAGCCTGAGCGCGCTGCCATTGGCAGGGGCTAGGGTCCAGGATATGCCGGTGCTCGTATACGCAAGGCACAGCATCGGCGGCGCACTATCATATCATCACCTGCCAACCTGAGGCTGATTCCCGAATCTCGGCTCCATTTTTATTGAGAGAGAGGAAAGGGGGTTTTCTGATGGAGGGACTATCATAACGAAATGTTTTGTCGACCGTCTTCTTTCGCCGTGATGAACGAACATAAGTACTTTCTGATGATCGATCGACCTTGAATGTCTTCCCGCCACGCGTCTGGTAAAATGTTACTCGATCAATGATACAGTGCCTGTGATCGCATCACGATTACAGTAACGTGCTAGCGAAACTTCGAACTTAAAATCTAGGAACCGAGATATAAATCCCGGTGAACGAAAAACGCAGCATGGAAGCAAAACAAAATTAAAAATGTACCGGAGATCTGGAGCGCAAATGGCCCCCTTTCACGGAAGCTAACGGGAGAAGATGGGAATACCGCCGTTCTGTGAATATTAAAATGGTGGATCATTAGCCGCATTCGGCACGAGGAGCACGGAGGGCAGGCCAAATTCACGTGCCTTTCATCGTGGAGCACCCTAACAGTAACAGCCGATCTGGCGGAAAGGTGGTGCGCCGTGTCCCTGCTCGTGGCCACAGCGATCACTCCCCATTCCCCAGATCCCGTAGCCGTCGTGAAACCGCTTATCACGCAAGACCAATCTATCTCTAGTCCCGGATTGCGTATCAGCTACCGGCTATATTTTTGACAAGTTATGGACTGTAAGCGCAAAAGCGAGGATCTCTCATGGTCAAGCGAGCACAAAGTCATTTCCAGTTGCGACTTATGACCCACCCGTGAAAATAATGGGCATGGGCCCACATTCCCCATGTCATGATGCCATCACGGTATAGCATGGAATGTGGGTATCTGAAGGGCGCGGCTTTGGTCGGGTGAATGTGGGTCATAGTTCTCGCTCAGTTGGGCGTCCGAGTCGTCGCACGATTCCATCTAATCAATCAAATTTAGAAATTTTCACTTCTCTAGAAGGAATGTACATATGATATGACGTCCGCGCCCATCCCTGCTGCGGTGTACAACTGCTGCGTTTCACTCTGGCATTTCGTCTTGTTCCGTCTTTGTGCCAACCCGTAACCTGTAGTAGGACCATGCCACTTCTGGATTACGAGGGCAGAGCACGAAGGAAGGCGGAGAACACTGATCTACTCCGAGTCGGAGACAACTCATAGCCGACTCCCATCGATCCATCGATCCTGCCAGCGGCGTGGCACCAACCAACAGCAGCCAAGCTGTACCTTGCTGATGGATGGATTCTCCATTGAAATGAGGCTGAGGCACGTTGACTTCCAAACGGGGCACAGTTACGGCCTTGTCCCCGGAATGAGAGACCTCGGAATCGATTATTGAATGCCGTTTGTCAACTTTTCGATTGTTCGAAGGAGGCTGATGGGTAAGGGGGGGGTGCGCGCGGGTGGGTCTCACCAGCCGCCGTGGTACCGTGGTCATCGGGTGGAGCACTGGATTACCTACAGATGTATGGCTTAGAAAAGCCTTTCTTTCTCACGCACTTCTTCCCGTTCAGCGACGTGACTCACCCCTCGTCCATCCGGGCCATCCCTCACCGATGCAACAATACGACGAAGCTGCGCTGCCCATTACCCACCGTTCGTCGCCGACTCGAGCGCATCATGCGCACTGGGCGCGAATCCACGCGAGTTGAGAAGCGAGCTAGTACGAGTTCGATGGGTCCGCAAAAGTCCTACTAGTAACCCTTCCGGATTATGATCTGATACCGTGGCAGGCTCCTGCAAAAAACCGTCGAACCCAAATACAGGGAGCCGGATTATGAACCGATAACCGAGCGAATCACGGCAGCAGTGCAGTCGCAAATGTCCGAAACGAAATACGACCAAGACTACTTGGGCGGTAAAAAATCCGCACAGCTTTGAGCAGGAGTCGGCACTAATGGAGTAACGTGTCACTGGTACTAGCTAGTAATGGATAACCCCGCCTGGCGTTCCCTCTTTCCTCGTACCTCCCTTTCTTCCCAATATAAATACCCAGGTGTTCGACGCAAAGCGCCCCCCCCCCATCACTCACCATCCCTTTACTTTTATCCTTTCCTTTCCCGTGTCATCCTTTGACAGATGCACCCCTCTACTAGTGTCATCCTTCTCTGTATCAGCACCTGCCTGTCCGTTGATCCGACTATGGCTCTTCCCATTCCCCCTCCGATGCGACACCCTCGTCTCGGGTCTTTTTATATCTCCCACGTCACACTTCCAATCCCAGAGTGGGCGATCCTTTGCATCTTCGCAACAGGTATGCATATCCCATGTCCCCATTCTTCCCCGCGCCACGTTCTCTGACATCATCCCCATCCACAGCGCTGGTGTTCTCCGTGACTTGGGCGCACATCTTATCGATCATCCTCCGCTCGAGGTCCCCGTCCTTCTTCGTACGGCTTCCTCGTGCGTCCAACTTTCCTTCCTGTCTTCGCCCCACGTTGCTAATACAGTACCCATCCTGGCTCCTTTGCAGGCCCTGGAAGCAGTGCAACTTTACGGCATGCCCTCCGTCGCTTCTACATCATCTCACTTCCCTTTATCGCGGCCGATGGTGCTGGCCGCGCCGCACCACGCCGCATCCCAGCGCGCCGAGGGGGTGTCGCCTACCCGATGGCGGCAGGGCCTCGAAGTCAATGGTATCGACGTGCAGCCTGAGATACGAGCCATCGCGTGTCTATGGTATGACATATGTCGCTGATGATGACACGCAAAAACCCGCTTTCTTTCTTTCTTTCACGGACGTTACGCTTGTATTGTAAAGGACTGAATCCTTGTGACCCATTTCTACTGGGTCCGACTATCTGTATTGTTCTGTTTATTACGATATCTGTTTTTACGAGCTACAGGGCTACTGATATGCGCCGTGCGCTTCTCCTTTCGTCGTCTTCTTACGTCTTCGGAATCGATGGAGCTGGACCCTTTCACGTTTTCGCTTATTATACACTACTCACCCATTCTTGCCTACCATTTTCATGACTGCGCTCTTCTATGTTTGCATCACGTCCTTAATGAAAAGCCCTGTAGTAGCGCTCGGCCTGGCCGGCTTCCGCGTCCATAATTGCATCATCCTTGACCTCTGGAGCGCTCGTAATTTCTGGCACTGTTATCGTTTACTCGTGCATCGTTGTCGTTAGCGCCGTGCTACTAAGCCAGACGCACAACCCTAAGCTGGCCATGCGATACTCATTTAACGTTAGGCGATTGACATGCTGTTCGGTCATATGTCAAAACAAACTGTGGACTGACTTGGGATGGCGCTGGACTCGCGTACCAGATGCCTCCGCATCTTTACGGCTAGCCTCGTATACACCACTGCACAGCAGGCGAAGACGACCGCAAACACCGACCATTGACTGGCACCATCACCACGAGGCGGGCACATCCGCCTGTCGACTCATTGTCGAGGGCGACAGCTGTCGCTGGCAGTTATGGAACGCTGTCCCGTGCCGCAGAAGCGTACCGCATCCTTACATAGGGGAGGGGGGGGGGAATGGGGGTGGGGGGTGAAACTGATGCGGTGCACAGTAAGCGCATTGTATCATGAGTTATCCCACGCACGATCCCCCGAATCTTGGCTCCATTCTTCGATAAAGAGAGGGGTTTTCTGATGGTAAGATGATCGTAATGCGACATTTCATGATTTGATCAACAAAACCGGGTGACAGTCATGCGGCGCGGCGACGTCGGAGCCCGTGTGAATGAGTATGTAGTATGTGGGATCAAAACCTCCAGCAACCAACCCGACCCACTAGCCGCCCCGAAGGTGTCAGGTCCTATCCGAAGAATTGGCAATTGGCGGTGCAGTAAAGCGAGTATGAGAGAGCAAAAAAAAAGGAAAGGTGAAGGGACCAACCGTTTCCGGATCCTTGAAAAAGGCGCGCAACGGAATCCGTTCTCATCATCGGTGTCACGACGTGTGCCAGTGTCCATCCCTCCCCATGGAACTTGTGAGACGTAATAACAGGATACTAGTGCGAGGGTTATTGCATTTGGTGGTGTTCCGGAGCAATCGCGTTCACGGTCCACAGCGATAAGCTGCAAAGCTCCGACTGGTTCGAAACCCGCACCGAATGAATCAAGACACCCCGTAAATGCGACCGCAAGCCTCCGAGTACTTGGATGCAAGGGGTATCAGATGTCGTCAGCACCTGACCGCAAGAGCCTCGCGCGAAAAACGTGTTTTTAATGTGGCCACCGGTGGAGTTGTGCTGTCGTAGTTGTCGCAAGTCGTATGACGTAAAAGAATAAGAGAGACAAGTAGACGGAGCGGATTTACCCGAACTTGATGGAAATTGTGGCGCTTAGCTCGTCACATGCCGGATATGAGTGCCAGTGCCCAAGGTGTGCCCTAAGCTGTGTCTTGAGCCACACCCCCCTTCTCATCTTATCGAGCCCACGCTCTCACAATTCACACCGCCTTTCCTCTTTTACCGGCTAGACTTCGGGTCCTGCCCGTTTATAAGGCAGATATCTGGAAAAACAATCAGAAAGGATAAATTCAGTCTTTACGTTCTCGGCGTCCTCTGTGTCCCCCCTCCTCTCCTAGTCCTGTCATGGGGGGGGGTCGTACCTTGTTTCAACAGCCTGAGCTACTGAAATGACGTATGCATGAAACACTTAATACTTTCCTAAACTGTACTGGACACCCATTGCTCTGCGTCCCCAGGGCGATGATAAGGGAGTGTACAGCCTCGACGCGACGTGTTTCAGATTCAGGAATCTTGACTTATTGCATGTGCCTGTAATCTGGTACTGGCAGGTGGTTTTACGAGGTACTGCTGTACTTGCCTCATGACTTGTCGCGTGTAAGAGAAACATGCCGGTATCTCTGAGCCCTATGCCCTGTATTAGCTCTCGGGGTCGGGGTCGGGGTCGGGGTCGGGCACGTCGCTCGGCGCAAAGAGACATTGGCACTTGGACAGCCCAACTGGCGCCGGGTCATATTAAATCGATAAAAGGCTATCGAGTGGCCGCTCTAGGCTTACTATGGGTACTAGGACGGTCTGTGTGATCGGGCACTCGTACTTGCCTCGCCTATCACTCATGACAACTACCCATGTCCTTACTAGCCGGAAAAATTTTACGGTTCGATTCTCGAAAGCTGTGAAGCTTATACGCCCGGCTCTCTTATAACCGACGCCCGTTTTTTGAAAACATATTTGAATGACCTCAGATGGAAGTGCCCTCGGTAATTCAGGGAACATTTCTTTAAAGCTAATGGAGTGTTTGAGAATCTTGGCTCTTCATTTGTACCTGTGGCGATCCGGAAAAGGGGTATCGGTTATGAGAGAGCTCGAGTCGACCGTACATTACCAAGTGCAAGATATTCGTTATGCTCTGTTGCGGTCTGGTGCCGTACTGTATTGCCTTGCGTTTTGTATGTGGTTTTACCACTGCGCCGTGTCACAAAGCATTGAAACCCCATATCGTGTAAATCACATATCACTCCACTCTACTCACTGCTCCCGTTCGAATCGAAAGACCCGGGGATGCATTTGACCTGACTGTGATACGTTCAGTGGTCACAACTTATCGGCCAACGGTGACCAAACTTTCACTGCCTCAGACCCTGGGGCCACTCTCTTGGTACTGTACTGGTGACCGGGCACTCGTATTCGCCTCACGCTTGCCTCGCGCATTCCGCATGGCTACGCACCATTTTCCTGGCTAAAGTATTGCTGTCCCGAGTCGGTTCTCGAAACTAATTAAGTAGCTGACAATGTGCTGTTGTGGTCACGCGTATTGTACGAAACGTCGAAACCGCACTGTGCTCTCCTTGCGTTTTATGCGTGGCTACTATTAATCCGCGTCACAAACCAAATATCACTGTGAAATAACCCTACTTGGATGGGAGGTGCGGCGATGTATAGCCCACAGTAAGAGGTTCGTCTGGACTTACCGGTCAGCCTTTGTGATGGTACATCTCTGATGGCGGCGATCGCAAGTAACGTAATAATAAATTCATTCGCGTATTATAACTGGCTTGTAACTTACATAAGATGTAATTTACATTTCTACGTGGGTCATTGGCTGGTTGACATAATCACATCCGGCACTATCCGATTACTTCTTATTGGCCAGGCTAAGCTGGCAGCAGCGGCCGTCACTGACTAGACATCTATTTTCACGTACTATACACATCATGATAGTCGTAGCATGGACTATTCAAAGACAAGACAAAGTAAGGGTTAAACGACTCCTCATTAGACGCGATCAGATAAACTTCCACCGAACCCATATCAATAGTGATGCATCTACGGGACGTATAGCATTAGTTTCCCCGTCATTCCTCGCCAAGCTCCTCCTCCTCTGCAATCAGCTTCTCGACTTCTAAGGCGGCCATACAACCACTACCCGCACTCGTGATGGCCTGGCGATAGCGCTTATCCTGCACGTCGCCCGCGGCGAATACGCCGCGCACAGATGTCTGGGTGGTACCAGGCACGGTGATAATATACCCATCCACGTCGGTCTGCAATTGATCGCGAACGAGTGCCGTCGCCGGTTCGTGTCCGATGGCATAAAACAGCCCTTTTACGGGGAGGTCCGATTCTTGTCCCGTGACTGTATTCTTAATGCGAAGGTTATTTAGGAGATCCCCATCCCCTTGACATTCCAGGGCTACTGTGTTCCAAAGGACGGTCTATAAAGGTGTTAACACAGGTGGGCTGAGAAGGGAGGGTCAGCACGTACAACTTTTTGGTTGCTCAGCAACCTCTTTGCCATGATCTTGGATGCCCGCAGTTCTCCCCGACGCACCAACACATAAACATGAGACCCATATTTGGTGAGATCTGTAAAAAGACAGTGAGAACCCCCAACTGGTTGACAGCAACGCAAACATACATGTCGCCTCCTCTGCGGCAGAGTCTCCGCCGCCAATAACCGCCAATGGCTTATTTCTGAATATTGGAACGGCTCCATCACACACTGCGCAGGCAGATATGCCGCTCTGCCAGTATGTCTGCTCGCCCTTAAGGCCGAGGCGCTTTGCGCTCGCTCCCGTGGCTATAATGATCGTATCGGCGGTCTCCGGTTCTGCATCTTCTTGGTACTCGCGCCAGTATCTGAATGGCCGACGTGAGAGGTCGATCTTGGACACGGTCTCAGTTATTATCTGGGTGCCAAATCGCAGCGATTGGGCGCGAAATTTGTCCATTAACTCTGGCCCCAGTACACCACTCGGAAAGCCCGGAAAATTCTCGACGTCCGTTGTGGTTGTCAGTTGCCCACCGGCGGCAAAGCCATTCGCCATGAAGCCTTCGAAGAGGACAGGGCTAAGATTCGCACGAGCGAGGTAAATTGCTGCAGTATGGCCGGCGGGTCCTGAGCCGATGATCACCTACAGTTGGACAATGGTGCGTGAGTCGCCGAAAGTCAGCGCATATATGAAACGTAGCATCATGCGTCAAGGACGGACTGTCCCACGCCAATGGCCGTGATGGCCGGCGGGTCTGATGCTAAGATGATGGAGAGAGGGGACGAGGAGACTGAGACATACCACTTTGGAATGCATCTTAGAGCTCTGAACTCCCTTGAGGTTGGTTCCCTTAGGTTCGACGGTGCCGTTGGTTACGACGGGTGCCATGTCCTTCGTGGCGGTTGTTGAGTAGTGTGAGTTGAGTGTTGCAGAGACGACGACTGAAGCCGTACGCGCAGAGACTTTGAGGAGAGGACGGATACGGCGGAACAGCTTCGAAACGAGTGAGAAATAGAGGGACGACAGTCGAGGAGGGGATGAAATGGCTGATTATATCTGAGCGCAAGAGAAGGATCAAAGGGACGCGAAGATTGACAAGCATTCACGTGATCCATGTCTCATTACTCAGCTCCGCGCATGAGGCGTAATTAATTGTTGGCACTGTACAATTGCAATTATTCGTCGCTTGTCCAGAAGACTGGATCCCATACTTCAGCCCTATGATCAGTGCGTAAAAAAAGCTGCATGCAATGGTTGAAGGTACCCCGCGGCGTTCACGAGGTGGTGACATGACGTGACGAGTCGGAACACCGCCCGGGACAACCCGTGATGGTGATGGACTCGCTTCTGCAACGGCATTCGGATCTCTTTGTACGGCAATCAACATTAATCAACTATGCAACGCACATCCAGGAACGACTCATGTGGCCCCCTCGGGTATCATCTTCATCTTTTGATCGCGATGTACTCCCAGCTTTGTCGATGTCGACGTGTGCCAGCACCGTCAGGTTCTCGATACCAAGCGCACATCGTAGAGGGGCCCCTTTTCACTCACGCGTCAAAAGGATTACCCGATGGGTGTGCATGATGTGCGGCGTCCATCACCTTAATTTGCGGTTCGGTACCAATGCGTCTTTATCAACAGAAGTTCACGACATCTTTACCCTCGAGTGCTGTCAATCAATGGCCCCTCTGATCGACAACCGACACCGCAAATTGCCCTGAGCGGCAGCATCGACGGGTTAGAGAAGCCGTCGAGGGCGATCCAGAGGGGTTGAAGACATGCATCGGAGGCCACCGTAGCTTGTCCATGTGTTTCGGTTGCCTATGTCGGTATATCCCTCGTCGACGTGTGTCACGCTTCCAGGAGGTGCGATCACACGGGAATAGAACGCCGACATTCCCAGTATGTTTGGTCATGGGATTCATGCTGTACGCATGACAGCTGATGCATCGGGTCCCTAGGTCGAAGTCGCTCTGCGATACGTCTCACGCATTATATTCCATGCATTCACGTGCGAAAGTTGGACACTGTCGAAGTAGACAAATTTCGTGCCATCATCCGCATAAAGCCAAAGATAAGGCCAGTGGATTACTGGACTTGGACTTTAAGCCGATAAACAGGAAGGCAAGCAAAAGACATCAGTCAATTTCTACCATACATTATGAGTAACGCCGACGCTTCTTCGACGGTGCTTCACATTGCCACTTGAATCATTTGAATAGTGAGGGGTCGATGATACTGATACACTAGAAACAACCTCTTGGAGAACAAAAATTCAGTTCGAGTCCGTGTCTGGTTCTTCCAGAGGCTTGCTCACTCGATCGTTCAAGATTCCCTCCAACGCCGGTCCTGCCATCGCACAGATAAGTAGGTGATTTCTTCCTGGCTTTATGTACCTACCTACTGATCTACGTACCCATATGACCATAGACAGAAACCAATCTAGAAACCAGTCAAACTTTTCAGGCCCTCGATTCGGACGTCACTGGGTATTATCGACTCTACAAATCCCCTAACAGATCTATTTCCCTGCCGGAATGTTTTCAATCACTTTTTTTCCCATCGAGATGACGCATTTTCCTCAACCTATGACGACTATTTTTCATCTGTCGGCCATTGTACGCGATCTTTGGTATGTCATGTACCAAAGATCGCGTACAACGGTGATGGATGTTGCATTCGCCGATCGATGGAAGCTTATGATTAGCGGAAGATTCCGGGAATCAGAAGATGAAGGAATACGGTAGTCGCGACGATCAAGATCACATGTATGTTATCGTCATCGCACATTTTTGGGCCTTTTCTCAGGCTGACCGAGACCGCAGAAAGGCCATCAGCTTCGTTGATGTCATCCGATTCATCCATCAAGCAAGCCTCGTAGTCACAGCTTGGAGTAGCGAGCTCGTATTATTGATTGTTGATTCAATCAACAATATGAGGAGCTACCCGCTCTGGAGTCGGGTTTCCTTATAAGTGTGACGTGGGTCTTCTTGGTCTAATTCTTGTAGCACATGGAGGGAAGTCAGTTGATGTCTCGCAGGCGAATACCCTGTAAGACGGGCATGCACTGCGCTTGGGAAATCACTGGCCATGCATCAGGTCCTCTGGCGGCACTTTCTATGAACCTGATGCTGTCTGTAAGCGTCCCTTCTTCCCCACTCTTCCTCGTCACTACGACCTCTACCATCACACCTGCTCCTGCTCACACTCACGAGGCATCTTCCCTTGTACCACATACTTCTCATCTCGCCCTCCTCTAGTCTCACTCGCCTTTCTTATCCCATGCACTGCCCACGCCTATTTCGTCTCAGGCTCTCTCCTCCGACAAGGCCGACATTGCGCCGATGCCCCACTTCTTTCTAGGGCCTCTCGCCACCTTCGATCGTTCGGCAGACTCGAACGCCATAAGTTCCACTTTCCAAGCCGCCCTCCCCATTTCCACCAGCCGACATTGCGCTTGTCGTGCTCGATCTTTTTTGATGCAACTCGGTGTATTTCATCTTACACTTCTAATTACTGTACCTGAGACTACCCGCCTTTGTTTGCCTCGCTCCTTCCATCCCCCTTGTTTCCCTCAGGCTTTCGTACTTCCGACTCGCGCTCTATCATTGCTGGTCCCCATTTCACCTTAATAGCATCAACACTACCACTTCTGTCTCATTACGAATTATTTCGATCCTGCCCTCGTTTTGGCTCAGAATACCTTTTCCTTGCCTTCACCTTGCAGGGCCTATAGCTTGCACGTCGCCCTCTGAATCCGCGACCGCGTACCCGGGCCCTTCATCTCCTCTGCCTTGCTATGAACACTGGTTAGATTGGACTTGCACCCTTGACATAGATGTGTCGTACGCACCATATAAAAGTACGCCAACGGCCTCCTCGGAGGCCAGCCTTATCCAGCTCTCTTCTCCCCTTCTCAACTCGTATGAATCCAGTATTTCACGGGCCTTTTCTCGCTCCACGGACGTCTCGACGATGAACTGAATCACCGCGCTGTCTTTCGTCTTGTTTTCCTCGCTTCGGCCTTCGACTCGGACCTTCTCTCTTCTGTCTACTTCTGACAATTTCTTCTCATTTCTCTCGTTTCGCCGCGCTGGTGGTCTTCCTTCTGTGATAGCCCATCGCTTCCTCTCTCTCACAACCCGCAGCCCCTTCAGACTCACCTTGTGCAGCCTATCCCATCCCATATCGTGCTCCACAATCTGACGGAACCAGAAAAACAAAAAAATTAGTGTATGCACACGTATGTGTGGCAAGAGGGTGGCATTTCGGCTGAACCTGAGGACGACTCGATCTAGCGGCAATCGTTCCTAACTAGGCTGTGAAACATCTTCCGATTTTTTGAATGGGATGGAGGCCCGAGTGTGGCTCTCACAACCACGGTAACCAAGTCTGAGGGGTAAGAGGGAGCAGGAGACTGTGACATTGTTGAGAACAACTTGAAGTATCGCTACACAAATCCCGAAAAGGAGCTTATTCACGTTAGTGGGTTAACGACGGCCAGGTGTAGGTGTAAGATGGGAGTATAAGATGGGGCATTGTGATCACCGCTCTGAGGGGTTCGATACGTTACCGTGGTAACAAGGATGGTTGTGACTGGTGATCATAATCATCAATCGACGATAGAACATTTGCAGATGGGATGAGTCCCAGGTGGAGCGTTGAGACTGACTTGATGTAAATCTAACACCCCAACGAATGATGGTAGTATGATGGGCTTTTGACCTGAGACGAAAGAGACCACTGACTGACGTGCTGGTGATGTGATTGTGCCATCACGATCATTGCATTGCAACATTTTCACCACGACTCTCTCGCGCAGAATCGAAAGGAAGGACTATCAGTTAGAGTACGAGCGTTAGAAAGCGTTTTGACCAGGCCACTGATATGGCTCGCGAATAGAATATGCAAGCGCTGTGACGAAGCGATATGTTTTCCCCCAATTTCCGGGTCATCACCTCTTATCCAATCGATAACGTGATCGAGGTCGAAAAATATAAAGGTACACGCCCCCAACCTTAACCCCTTATCATGTTATCATTTTATCATATCACCTGACTTGATACTCAAATTGTCATCGCATCTTCGGGTCCACAAAGACCCGTCCACCCACAAAGTTTGATATTTTCGAAATCAGGTTCCTGGGGCGATTTGTGTATGTGACTGAGGCTCACATCCAAATTGGCTAGTAGCATCCAAGGCAGTGACGCTCGATCTGAATTCCTACCGCCCCGGCTCCCCGGTGGTAGGTATCTCTACCGTACCATACCTCCCCCTCTAGATCACCTTTTGGGGGTCTTGCCTGCTGAGACGTCGTTATATGTCCGCTTCTGTTTGGAAACTAGCGGAATTCTAAATTCTTTGGTCCCTGGAATATTCTGACGTTACTCTCAGGCTACACAGGCTGGGGTGACTCGGGGTGTTGACGGGTTGTGCTGGCATTGCCTCCTCCCCCCAACCCCCAACCCCCTAACACCCTCCTAGTTTTCTGCACTATAGAATACAATCAGGCGCACCACTTTCACTCTCAAGTGTGTTCCCGGGCCCTATTGCAGAAACACTCCTCACAGACAAACCGGGTACCATGTACATCGAGAGCCATCTTTCCTAATGTCTTGAAATATGTGGTTCTCACTGCTCTTCATCGAGAAACTAACGCATAAGGGGGAGACTTATATAGGCCAGCTTCAGAGCGGCGTCACCATCCCTGCCTCTGCCAGTGCTTTCTCGGCCCTGGAAATCAAGAATCGAAGTCCTACAATCCCCCCTCCCCGCTTCTCGCCTACCCACTCCAAGCCTCCAAATATCAACCAGACGCATCACGGATTCCTTTTCGTCCGCTGAGGCCATCAAATATTTGACAATTTGTCTCCCTGTCAACTCGAGGAACGTGATGATTCCATGCCCGCGGTATACGTATCCATCCCGTCAACTTCTATCACGATCCTGAGAAGGGCGTGCCGAATGCTTACTGTGTTATCGTATGATAACTGTGATCACCCCAGATGTACGTATGCCTTACCGCCAATTCACTATACTTTCGACTCGGAATACTATCCTACATTCCACATCATGATGAAGAATGTCCTGGTGTCCGGCCCCATACCAGTCACATCTCTCTCTTCACAATGTAGGAGCACCTCGTAATCCATCACACACCAACACCGTATCACCCGCACGCTTTGGTGGCCCTAATAGCCGGTTGATCACGTAGAGTTCGATATCATAGTACTAGTAATAATGGCACCGAAATACACTGCATTAGTATGAATGTATGACCTTCCGAGTCGGGCTTTGACGTTCGCATTTGCAAAACGAAGTTGGAAGTGCGGGACTTTCTACAGCTTGGTCCGAGAGTATCGACATTGTGACCTTGATCCTGCGCAAATCCGAGTTAGCCCTGCAGTCTAAGGGTATGTAAACCGGCATTTGTACCGTCCTGGGGTCAGTCGGCAATTCACGTTCATGTCGTTCTCAATCGAGTCGAGCAAGCTCGGACCACTTACAACTCCAGACATGCCTGGGCATCCTTTCGTGGGTCAGCTCGTCAGTTCGAAAGCCTCAGCCTCTGGCTACTCACTACCATACCATTAGATAATCCCCACACCGCCACTCTTTCCCAGCGCTACTGATTGGCCAGTGTCCGGGTGTGCAGTACGATCTTGCTTTCGCTCCACTCTTGCTGTCGCACTTACGTATAGGGGCATGTGGGCGTCGCGTGTTGCTTTCGCGCAGGGTAACACGCCTTGGCTGTGTGCCTCATAAAGCGAACTTTCTAGATCTGAAACCACTCGGATATCCCATTGCTCAGCCACATTGTAGTCCCGGGAATTGGTTTGGCCGACACGCACCTGCTCCCACACGAATCCCTAGACAATGATTTCTACCCCTTTTCTCAACCGTTCACTAGCCCAACCAACCCACGATGAGCCGCGCGTCGACTGCCAACTTTCCTCTATACCTTTCGGGGACTTTGATGTGATGTACCCGAGTCGGGCTGGCCTACTGTAGTCACCGTGACCCCGGCCCGATAGCCGCCGCAGCGCAGCCTCGTTGTATTTGTAGTCGTAGTGTCCTGTGCTTACGCGATGCTCGACTTCAATCAATAAACCTCAATAAACCACTTTCCTAGTGTCACTAATCGCAAATTCCGGCCCTTCTTTCCACTTGATCATGCTACATATTCGACGCAGCAATCCAATTCAGGCGGCCTATGCGGCTGAGCGGTGACTCTGCCTCGTATTCTTGAAACATGGCGCAACCTCGACGCTGAAGATTTCGTCGAAGTATCGTGATGGCCAGGGGTATACGACCGCGGCACGCCAGCGCGCAGCAGGCGCTGAATAAAATGTTGGTTCTCGGTGATTGACTCCATTGTGTTGCATTCTCACATGTAGAATTAGAGGAAGAACTAGCGAGAAGCTCGCCATCGATTCAAAAGAAGGGCCATGACCTGTTGGTGCAGATCCTATTGTAAAGTGTGCGGTGTGCAGTGATCGGTTCACGATACCCATCATGGCATGTCCCCGACAAGGCCGCCACAGAGATGGAAACGACGACCCACGTCTCCCAAAACAAGCATTGATGGTTTTATGTCTTGCGCGTCCAGATTGCTCCTAGGGTCGTCGTCGTACCTATCAGGGGGACTGCGGAAGAGTGTAGGGGTTAGGTTTCCGCTTCCGCATCTGATCAATTGAATTGTTCTTCGCATGTTCGTCCTCAGACTCCTCTCGGGGGTGATTTGAATGGGTCCAGACCGATGCCTGCCGTTGAGTTGAGTTGCCGGCGGTCGTACGAAACGTGCACCCTGGATGCATGCATCTTCGGGGTCTAGGACTGGTCCAGGCCCTACAAGTAAGTAAATATCCCACGGTTTGTCAAAAACTCGCACAGTAACGGCAACAATTACAATTCACTCTCATCACATCACCAATACCAATATTGATGCTTTACCGTGACGGCTCGTGGTGTAACCGTAGTCACATCCCGACTCCCGAGCCGTTGGCCATTCGTTGACTGCATGGCTATTTCAACACCCACTTCCAAGGGGCATCTCCTACAATAGTCTGGAATACGCGGGGATTGGGTAGGCGCTCGAACTTGAGAAGGGGAAGGAGCTCAGAATAATGGAGCGGGCCTGCAGGTTTCAATGCGCTGTTGACCTTTAACATACATTGAGGGTGTGTTCCTATTGCGAGGAAAAACCACGGCCGTGTTGCCTCTCCCTCGATCGCGTGACCCACAAATTGGCCCTGCGTGCCGCTAATAAAAGTAAAGATGGGTAATAGGGCCCCGGGGGCGGTGTCAGACTGGTGTCATTGACCCGCGACTTGTTTCAGTTTTTTCCCCGCGGGATAAGGCTCCCGGGTTCTAGTAAACTTAATCTAACTTTGGACGTTGGGCGGGGTAAGGGTGTGTAACTGCGTTCGGAAGAAAAAAGCGCTACACTTGGCTCGAACGCTTCATCCTCTCGAGCCGTCCTCGGGGCTGTGAAACATGCCAATGGGGCTAGAGCGAATTTTCGAGACGGAGGCGGTATCATTGCTTCTGGGTCCGAGTACGTGCAGTTTGGTATATAATATATGATAGGCTGGGTCCACGGTATTGGCCGGAGATAGGGTTAGGGTTAGAAGTTGGGTTACTAATTAGTCCGGGCTGTTGGTTCTCATCATCCACCAACGACAATGGTCTGCGGGCTAGCCCCGCCTTCAATGATCTAGAATATCCTCCAATACGTGTTGGCAGGCAGAGTACACGCGGTAGCGGCGACACTCCCGGGGTCATGTATCCGTACTTCGGAACGGCAAACCCTGGGGAGTCCCTTCCCTTCGCAAGTGTGAATTGGGTAAAAGCATAATTAGTGTTCTGTACCCCCCCCCCCCGCGCGCGAAGGCGGTATTCATGGCTAATAAGTCTAGCGCTGCGAACTCTCGTCAGCCATGCTACCGGTCCTGACGCAGAATACAGAATACAACAGACAGGGGCAACGGCGAGCGTAACTGTCCGGACTAATTCTAACGTTTTGGGATAACTGGATTGCTGCCTGGCTCCAACCCCCCTCCCACTCTCTTCTTCCGGCCGGTTGGCGTCCGAAGGAGTATTGCACTGTTATCCTTTCTGAGACTTGTCCGCAATATCCTTTGAAGCATATGGTCATGAAAGTATCCGCCTCCCATTGGCTCTCTCCCTCCGTTTCCTTTTCTGTGGCGCAAGGGCTTCCACGAAACAGGGCTTCCGGCAAAGACTTGCTTTACGCTTGGTTACAGCCGGGGACACACAGCCCCCCAAGCGGATAGGCGCGGTGCAGACCATTTCATTTCTTTCATCATAGATAAGTACGTCTTCAGGCAGCTGACTGATGGCCTCGTGACCAAGGGCGCTCAGAAATCGAATTCGAAGGCTTACAGGTGAAGGGCGGTGCCTGTTTTACTTGAGCACTGCTCCCTCTCTCTCATAGGCACCTTTCACCATGCTCCTGGTCCCAGAGCAGACATGCTGAAGTGGAGTATGTCGACACGCTACTGGCTCTTGGGCGCCTTTCACTAGTTTTAAGCGATCTGACCTCGCCTATCCTGACCTCGTCTCTTTCTCTACCTTTCCCCATTTACTTCTTGATACCCTCTTGAATCATGATCATGCATATCGAATCCAGGCATGACATCGCCCACTCCTCATCAACTATGGTGTGGGTGCTGGCGGCTCTGGCTGGTATACACTCTTCCCCTTAGGGTTGTCTGACACCTGTTTGACCATTTCTTCAGTACTCATTCTGTTCGGCGTCGGCACCTTCCTCTTTTTCGCCTATCGTCGCAATGCTAGGATGTCATCTTCGACGATGGACGCTCACGCCCACCGACCCACCCCGCGTGTCCCGCCCGTAACGAGGGTTTCCCGTCCCGCCGTGGGCGTAAACAGAAGCCTCAGTCATGCGTACAGATATGCCCCAACACTCGACGTGTCACCATCGCCGCGCTCGGGCTAGAAAGTGACAGTTGTTGAAAAGGTTGCTGCGCCGGCGAATTTGTGCGGGGGTTGATTACGTTGATTGAATGTGTCAGAAGTCAGTCCCGGATGGTGGTTCGCTCAGTAGCACTATAGTGTTTGTCGTAATGGGTTTCATTGCTGTGTCAGTGGCTTGTGGCTTGTTAGCTAACTTGTTTGTGTAGTGTTTGCCTCACAATTTTGTCCTAATGCCAGCCTCTCCCCTCGTCCCTCAAACCCAAATCTTGGGTATCGCCTGGTAGACGAAAATTATAAATTCAAATTTCGGACAAATCGAATAAACTAGGTCCCTAGCACGTTAAGTGCGAATTGCAGATAGAAATAGATCTGGGGCACTGCTGGGGCTGCGCGCTGACTTTGAAACAGTGGTGTGTGTCCATGTGTGTTGTTCCAAAGCCGAGAACCTGGTTTGCTGAACGTCTGCAAAATCGGGTTGAGGTGGATGGGTCAAGGACCTCGAGGCGTCACGCATTATGATTGGCCCCTCCCTACGAACGTGTGAGAGATCCCACTGCTCGTTATATCGTATCACAGGATTTGATTTCCCCCAGCGGCGCTTCATCAGAACTGGCTGGCTTCCTGGCTCTGCACTGCACCGGGATTGCTCAGCCCCGACTATATTGCTTCTACGCAAAAATTAACGAAGTGTGATGTGGGTTGATTCGAAATGGATATGTCGGGATGGGTCGATGGCGAACTGATGATGGTCATAGTCGTCGAGCCGGAAATTCCGGAGTCCGACCCCGGAGACCTAAGGTTTAAGGTTAAGGTTAGGTGCAACTATTAGGGTTAGGGATATGGGGTAATCGTAGCACTGCAAGCTCGGGCGCAGCTCTCATCCCTCTCTTCACGGCAGCCTGCCGGTACTTTCTTTCCTACTTCCGTAAAACTTCATATCATCCTTGTCCATTATTGTGACGCGATGGCCGTCTCACCTACCACTAAGAAGGTTATCATCGATGGTGAGCGGCTTCCGAGTCATCTCGAGCTACTCGGAGACTTAGGCTCATCTTTTGCCATCCAGTGGCCATTTTCCTAGCGTCCCAGGTAGATTTCACTCCATGAGCGTAAATAAGAAAGCCACTGATAACCGCCTGGCAGGCTGCTGCATGGTATACCGTCCACGTCAGCTCCCTTTGGCATGTAGTTTAGACGGCGACATTGATATCATTTCCAGTGGCTCCTCAACTCTTATGGATCTGAAGGGTCAAGAGAGGTCAAGGCGAAACCAATGGAGGCACTGAAAAAGCTTGGACACGAAAAACTAAAATTGAATGAATATGAGAGTGCGCATACATATTACAGGTTGATTGTATATATAGCTCTCATGTCTCTCCAGAGCGCATTGCATCCGAGGTTATCCATCCAGATGACATCGATATTACATTCTCAGGTACGCCCTCGACGAACGGTCCTAGCGCGCATTTGCGTTGAGCTTCTCCGACAGACATCGGCGGTCTGGACGACATCATATCTTCATTACAAGAATCCGTCATTATTCCGCTACTATATCCCTCCATTTTTCGTTCATCATCGACTCTACTAACAGCACCCAAGGGTGTCCTACTATATGGGCCACCAGGGTGTGGTAAAACGATGCTCGCCAAGGCCCTTGCAAAGGAGTCCGGCGCCACCTTCATCAACATCGCAGCATCGGTATTAACGAACAAATGGTTCGGCGAATCAAATAAATTAGTCGCCGGCCTATTCGGCCTAGCGCGGAAGACGCAGCCAAGCATAATCTTCATAGACGAGATTGACTCATTCCTCCGTGAGCGGAGTAAAGGCGACCACGAGGCCACTGCGATGATGAAAGCAGAATTCATGACGTACGTCATACTCTTCCGCTCGTTTCTTGCAATGTGTTTGGTAACTATGTTCATCATAGTCTATGGGATGGACTTCTTTCGGATTCAGATCGCATTTTGATCTTGGGTGCTACCAACAGAATCCAAGATATTGATCCAGCATTCCTCCGACGCATGCCAAGACAGTTTTCACTCCCTCTACCAGATGCTGCACAGCGCGAGAAGATTCTCTCGCTGGTAAGTCGACCCGCATAGCTTCTCTAGAATTCGCGCCTTTCCCGGAGCACTCTCTGATTCTAATCCTAGATGCTCCGAGATATACCACTCGCGCCTGGTTTTCCTATGCGTCTCCTGGCCGAGCATGCTATGGGAAAGTCGGGTTCCGACTTGAAGGAGCTGTGCAGAAATG
This sequence comes from Russula virescens, assembly GCA_003316435.1. Classification (NCBI taxonomy): domain Eukaryota; kingdom Fungi; phylum Basidiomycota; class Agaricomycetes; order Russulales; family Russulaceae; genus Russula; species Russula virescens. Next base: position 54,417 of record QFEY01001463.1, read on the forward strand.
CTGCGATGGTCCCTATTCGTGAACTTGTACGCAAGGCCAACGGGGACGTCGCGCTTCTTGCTCGTGGCCAAGAAGAAGTACGTTTTGTGTTTCCCACGGGCTCGTCCATTCAGTGACAATTTGCACCACGCAGGGGTTCAACCTTCGCTCTCTTACAATCGGGGATTTTTTGGATCCAGATGGCACTTCAATGACTGTTGATTCTGAACTGGACCATGCCGACAGCACAGAACCAATTGATTAACCGCTTTTGAGGCCATACTGTACCTACGTCTACTGAGGAATAATTTATGCTCGTCCGTAATTGCCAAGCCAAGCTTCCCCTGTTCGCCTCAGGTCATTTGATTTCTAATCCAATGTCCTCAAAGGGATGGACATGCGGAGAAGCCCATTCGTCGTCGCCCAGCCTTGAAAACTTTCTTCAGGCGGATTGAATAAAGGTGCGAGCCCTAATACCCTATGTTGAGACTTTCAGGCCCTCAATCCTCGAAGAGATCTGGGTGATTGAGGGAACTTCGGCCACAGGATGTACAACGTTTTTGCGATTATCAGAAGTAGACCGCTATGGCATGCATAATGATACTCTTTAGGAGAAAAGCGGGTACATTGAACTACGTGGGAAGGAAGATTGCCTCGCAGCCGAAAGCGACTTGAGGTTGTTGTCACGCCCACATCCTGCAGGCGCTTCGGGCGCACAGCCCCCAAACAATTTCCGCCGATTCCAAAAAGGTACGACTAGCAAAACGCCTCGCAGCCCAGAGGGCCAGATTTGCGAAGTCTCTTGCGCCCGAAAATTTTGTTGCATGACACAGTCATTTGGATGGGCCTTCCCGGAACTATAACTATGGCGACGAAGTGGGCACCGCTGGCTGTCAGCCTGGCTCGAGTGGCAGGGGTGGCACGCATGCACGTATGTACTGCTTCAGACGCATGGCTGCCGAAAAGCCAAGCCAAGGTTGGACAAATTACCGAATTCAGGAGAACCCTAGGACCTGAGGTGTAGGTGCGTAACGGTCGGGGTGTGGATGTACGAGCCTTACAAAGTCAACCGGTCATCGGTTAATTAACTCGATTAAGGGAGGAGGAAGGGGACACAGGGACGGATGCCGATAGCCGCAACCGGCGGATCTACGTGACCCACAATTCAGTGTGTGGCGGCGTCTGACGACACCGCTTCTTGGAAAACTTTTCCACCTACTATGATCAGGCGAGGGTGGTTGTCAGGGCGTAAATCGGGCTTAGTTTGGTTGGTTATTTTCAACAAATAATTGGAAAAGAGGGATGTTGACGGCACCGGTTCGTATTTGTATTTGAGCAGGACAGTGACTCAACATAGGGGGTAGGGGTTAGGTTGTGACTATGGACGACGTCGCGCGTCTTATCGAATTGGTTTTAAGTCCTCAATCTGTCTCAGACGTCACTCTCAGACTCTCAGACTTTGACTTCATCGTCGTCGACACCAACATCATTAATATTCCTTTGACGCGACCGCCGCACGAGCTGTACTCCTGGGGCGACTCCTAAGCTGTAAACATGGCTACTCTTAAACTCACATGCTTCGTCATCGACAGCTCATGTAAACACATTGGCCTCCCCCCGTTTGAAATCACAATTGCTCGAACTGCCCGCGTTTACGATGTGGTGGAAGCCATCCGAACTCAGTGTGGGCCACAAGTGGTTCACTCGCACATCTGGAAACTCAAGTCCATGTTGCCTGCGGATGTGCCTGATCGCTTGTCTCACTTCACCGAAGGCCTTCATCTGGATGTCAACTGCGAAAATGACAGTGCCACATGGCTGACTCAAACTTCCCCCCTCGAGCGTCATTTTCCTGCTCCGCTACCCAGCGGGTGCATCCATATCCTCGCCCAGCCAATCCAACTCGCGAGCGGTGGGGACGCGGTCGAGGAAAGTTCCGTGATTACCGGTCATAAAGGTAAGGCCCTACAGCTCCTTTACAGTGCTTCTGCGCCCTATGTTATGTTCACCATAGGTCGTCTCGCCGCCGTCAGCGATGGGCGCAAGGCTCTCGCTCCTTCGGTCGTATTCAAGTTGAAGTCACTCCATAGTTACCGGGAGGAGCAGAGATTGCGTCCGATTTATAACGGGTGGCCCTGTCACTTAACTGGCCCTTCAGTTGGCCTGTACAGCAAAGCCTTCGCACAACTCGTAGATGCGCTGAGGGACCTCTCTGCGGTGGTTCCTACGCCAGACAAGTTTGCTGCCACTGGGGATTTCATGTGGGATGTGTCTTCTTTCTATCCCAGGGAGCTACGCCAAGAATTGGTGTTCAAACACCTTATCGCGCTCCTCGGAGACCCGATTCTCCCGCAAATTAAACTGGACGAAGAGGGTAACGGTATCTCTCTTGCGACTCTTCGAACAGGTGAACAGGCGGTTCTTGCCTATTACGAGGTCAAGTCCAACCCTCGCATTGGGGACGCCGGCCTCCACGCCGCACTTACTTACCGGAGGCACATTGTCCAGAGCGAAGTATGTCATGTTGATAATTTTTGATTTCTTGAATGACATTGATCTGGACAGTATGATCATGTACGGAACGTATCATGTTGTCCCTGCTTTATTGTTTCAATTTCTGGCCCATACATCTGCTTCTTCGGTGCCGTTTTCCCCCATGCCCCCATCGTCCAGCACCTCACCGACTTCATTTATCTGGGGGGGCATCCTTTTACAAGAGATCGCATCTTGCATGTTGCCCGTATTTTCCACGTCGTCTCTAAGGCCATCGAAATACAATTCCGGGAATACACGGAAAAACAAGGCAATATAATAGAGTCCTAGTGTTTCAAAGTCCGGTCCGGTCCGGTTTTTTGCAGCCAAATTAGGCAACCGGCAACCGCAACCGGTTGCAACCAATCCCATTTCGCAACCGGACCGTTCGAGACCGGTCCACTTCGGTCCAATCCTACTGTTGCAACCGGTTCAAACCGGTTGTTCTGACTCTTCCACAAGTAAGACTTAGTATTAGGATTATGTGTACCGACACTAGTGCTACTTTCAAATCTACACTACACATTAACATTTTGTACCATTGTGCCTCATTCTGTTCATCGCGTGCCGTCGCGGCGTTCATGGCGTGTGGTTTTCGCGGTGTTGGTTGCGTGTCGTCATGCCCTACGCCTCGTCGCGGCGTTCGTCATGTGCTGTCGCCCCGTCCATTGCATGCCGTCGCCCTGTTTGTTACGCATCGTCGCGGCGTTCGTCGTGTGCCGTTGCCCTGTCCATTGCGTGCCGTTGCCCCGTTTGTTACGCATCGTCGCGGCGTTCATTGCGCGCGGTCTTTGCGCCGCTGGTTGCGTGTCGTCACGCCCTACGCCTCGTCGCCCCGTTCGTCATTTGCCGTCGTCGCCCCATTCGTCGTTTGCCGTCGTCGCCCCGTTCGTCGTGTGCCGTTGCCCTGTTTGTTGCGCCGAATCGCGGTGTTCGTTGTGTGCCGTTGCCCCGTTTATTGTGTGTGGTTTTTGCGTTGTTCGTTGCGTCCGCGTGTCACGTCCAAGAAGAGAAGGAGAGTGATGTAATTTACCATGGCTGAGAGGCAACGAACGACGCGAGTATAAACATAGGTAAACAATGCGTCGGCAATCAGCGAACAGCGAAAGAGAGACGCGGCGCGGCTACACACAAGGCCAAATGGCCCGTGCGCATGCTTGGGGGTATATAAACCCTCCCCCATTCCCAGTTTGCCGTCTAAGCTGGGTTCGCCCCAGTTTCCTTTCGTCTTATTATATAGTTTAATTATGTATAACTGTATTATTTAGTGAGTTACGAGTAAATAAATAAGTTTTTAGTTTTTTTTTTGAATATTCTCTAAGAGCTGCAAAGACCGGTTGCAACCGATGGCAACCGGTTTTCTTCCGGTTGTGGACTTTTAGCAAATCTGGGCAACCGGCAACTGGACTTAAGTTGCCTGAGGCAACCGCAACTGCAGGTCCGGTCTCTTGCAGTTGCGGTTGTGGTCTGGTTGCAGTCTTTTAGCAGTCCATAGACTGGACCTCTGAACACTAGATGAGAGGAGAAAAAAAAAGGAGGCATGTGCTATAAACAATATAAGTCTTTGAGTCAATCTGAATATAAAAGGAACATACCTCTGGCTCGAAACATCAGCCCATTCCTGTCTTTTCTTATCGAATCTAAGCCACCATGCACATTCATTAGTTTACCTTTGATTTCATTCTGCTTTGACCATGCCTCCTTGTGCACACCACATTCACCCCAAGGCCAAGTCAGTTCAATCCAGGTGAGAAGTATGTTCATTCATAGCAGTACAGAGATAGAGCACAAGACTTTGATGCAGTGCCGAGGGAGAAAATCTCAGCCCACCAGTCGCTACCAACAATCTACAAAGTAAGTCCAACTAACTTGTTGTTAGATTTACCAAAACACTTTGAGTAGATTGCAGAAAACATACCATGTCCTCCACTCAACCTGATGTGGGCAATTCCCATCTGCTGGCCACCCAACAGCTGCCCCCAAAAAGAACTCGAGTGGCTGGTTTGTGCATAGTTGACTTGGAGAGTTGAGCTGATCCCAGGTCACAGGTCCTGCCCAGTGTTGTCCTCTTCAACTGAACCTTATGAGTGAAGGTGATGGAGTTGCTCAGCAAGGCCCACTCACCGTGATCAATAACACAAAGGGCAAAGACAAGGACAACAACTTGTTGTTGGAACAGAGTTGCATGATCTGCTTACAAATCATTTGTTGACTGCACATCTGACTTTGAACTTTCAGTGTCATCTTTCTACCCTGGCCGTGGCATGTTTCCAACCATTGCTTCTGACCACATCCATTTCAACAAAGACTGGGCTCCGGCCATCGAGAGTGATGGCAGCGAGGGACATGTAGAGACCGAAGATGACTGGTTCAATGACCCCCAGCAGGCCGAGCAACCTCAAAAAAGAGCCTCCACCTCCAAGATGTTGGATGTGTTGGCCAATGAGGTTTTTTTTTTTTTTCTTCATGAGATCTCCATATTAACACACCTTTTGTAGAGACCTGTGTGGCAAAGCTTGGGCAACACTCTTAGAGCCAGTGAAAGCATTGGTAGTCTGCCATTGGCTCCCCCCCCAACTGAGGTAAGTGTGTCATCTCAGGACAGCAATGCTAGTGGTTCAGGTACCAGCATCACACCTGATCTATCCCAAGATGTGTGGCCATCTGATACCCACCTCATCTTATTTCCAGGGACAAATAAAGCAATGCTGACCCTCCAGACCCCACTTATGCACACAATCTTTCAGGACACATTCGAGTGTCTCTGAGTTTCTCTTCTGGTTGTCCATGCGTTTCTGGACCTTGCTCTCACTCTCTCCATGATTAGTGAAGCACTTCTTGAGGCTGCTGAATCTCATCTACCTAGGGCATTGAACATACATAACTGTCTCTTGGCTGATAATGAGTACATGTCATGTATGTCTCATCTAGTGAGTTTTTATTTTCTTGGTTCAGTCAATGTGATGTGACTAATGGACTTTATAGCCTTGTGCACACATTCCCCTTTTCCAAGGGGAAGTCAAGGAGCAGTGTGCAGGAACTATACATGTTCCATTTTCCTTGATCAGATTGGCATCTACCATTGCTGAGGTGGTTCAGAAGCAGTTGTCAAATTATTACTACACATTCCCAATGGCCATAAATGTAAGTCTTTAATGTCTCTGGCATATACTTACTCACAATTTCTTCAGCGTGATCCACTCAAAGCAGTTCCAATGTGCACAAAGCCCTATCGCAATACACAGATCATCACAGTCATTTGTGACTTGTTCTTTTCTGGTGGGGCATTATCTTTTGTTCAACAGTTTGAAGAGTATGTTCTGTTGTCATAATTCCTCTGTCATAACATGGCTTTACACTGAAATATGTTTATAGACAGTTCCCAACATTCAGGGGTGAAGACAGCACTATAAAGTGTGAGGTCCCAATCCTGATGGTAGCTCTTGTGGCCACAGTGGTAAGTGTTGCTCCTTGTATGCAACTGGGTTCTAACTAATTGTCCCAGCTCTATGCTGCCATCCATGAGTGGCGCACCAGCAAGCACCAAGCAACAGAGTTCTCTTCCAATGCATACATCAACGTGTACCAAGGACATATTGACACATTCCACCATATTTGTAACCAGCACCCCATGGCTTTCCATGTTATGATGAATGATATTTATGTTCTGGCAAGGTGAGCTTGTGTCCACTTTTTTGGAATGTTATGCTCTTCACTAACATATTGTCACACTTCTAGTGCTGTCGACAGTTCTTCAGGGGTGCCAATTGCAGAACTCGACCTTGCACAAATTGAATGAAGGAGATTGTTTGGTTTCAACAAACCAAAGATTGGACTGCTATTGTATGTCATCACTGTATGCTCACTTGTGCAATTCATTGATTCTATCCCAGTCAACAATAGGCCCTTTATACCCAGTTATCTGGTACTTGTGTTCCTTAGCTATCTCTATGTGATTTGGTATCAGTGATACCATTGGACAATGGCCCCATTTGTGTAGCATTGTTATATGGCCGACAAGTTAGTTCATGCAATAATATCATTTATTATTGCAAATTTTTGTGTGAAATGAGTGAATAGAGGTTTGTCATTATCTCATGTTATCAAAGCATTATTGCAATAATTTAATGATAATATGAGATTGGTTAGGGGTGGCAACATAATCAGCAATAATCTAAGTTAGTGCTAATTAGAAATAATTATCACTAATTTATGCAAATTATCAGGGTACCTTCTTCCCGATGTTGCGTATTTCCATACTCGTCGTTCGGTGTGACCGACAACGAAGGTCGCTCACTGGTATATTGTGAGAGGCTCGACGACCGCAGCAGTTCCACACGAGCGATGTGGCGCGGGAGGCTCGGCGATACGGACGTGATCGTCAAATTCTGCGATACGTACTGCGGAGATGCGCACAGATTGCTCTCGGACGCCGGACTCGCTCCGAGGCTTCATCACTTTGACAGAGTGGAAGGTGGACTGTACATGGCCGTGATGGACTTCGTGTCGGGGAAGGACGCGGACGATTATCTTTGGGCTTTTCGTCACGCGGAGCTATCAGACGGTGTCCGTGCGGATATCACGAGAGCAATCAATATTTTGCACGAGGCCGGGTTCGTATTTGGAGACCTTCGTCGACCGAATATCCTGGTCGTTGAAGGTGAACTGGACACAGATGGGAACAGGGTAACCAGGGGAATGTTGGTCGATTTTGACTGGGCAGGTTTATGTGGCCAAGCAACATACCCGCAACTCCTTAATGATGACCTCGTATGGGCTTGTGGTGTTCAGGCGGGAGGCTTGGTAGAGAAGGAGCACGACTTATTTATGCTCCAAATGCTCGAACCATTCTAGAACATACGTAATACACACAACTGGCCTAGATCTTTGGGAGAAAGACCGGGGAACGTCATATGAAGTATATTACTGTATATACTGTAGTTCTGTCAGGGAGCCTATAGTCCCGATTATTCAGAGATGATCTGTGACCCTGGATATATGTAGTCGGTGTCAACACTCCAAACTAAATCTATCTGGAGGACATCCTTTACAAGAAACCGCTCTTAACGCGTGTCGCCTATGTTTCCACAATGTCCGATCTTTGATCTCTAGGTCCATTACTTTCTAACTCTGGCTGAGCCCCAATGAATGTATTGGAACAGAACAAGTGTATGGTTACTTAGTCGGTAGGCAAGAACTGCGAATGTTTCACAACAATGGGAAAGCTGGGTGGCACTCCAAGAAAGGAGTCGGGGTAGCCCCAAGGTGGAGTTGTGCGGTGGCTAGGTGGGCGTCACGATATTGTTCCTTGTATACAGTAGCTGCGCTGCGGCCTCATTACACCACTGAGCTTTGCGTGGCGTGTTATCACTCAGCCACGTAACGTCTGAAAAGATTCCACGTGTGGGGCGGGATAGAGTGGGCCAAGGGAGGCCGATCGTCGGACCGGAAGGTCTTGGCCTCCCAAGTGCGAGTATTTCGCTGATGCTTATAGGACTGCGACTCTATAGAATAGCAACGCACGCGGCCCGTGAGATTGCCGCTAAAACTAGGTATTACCGCTGACGGTCATCAACGATGAAGCACTATGGCAAGTTTAAGCCTGCCACTGCATGTGGTCCGATGTGGTAGTTTGAGGAAGACTTGGCGCCAGAGGCGTCAGGTGGCTCAATCGGAACCGATTCGGAAACAGCCGAACAAGTTGATACACCTCCCGACCGCCCACGTATCTCTGTATCGAACTTACTAGTACCCTGGACCATGAAGGCGTTGAAGCAGTTTCTCTCAGACTCCCTACACGTCTTTTTACGTCTCTCAGCCTGCAATACTACATCCTCGCAGCAATCGATGGTCATCGAAGAATCAACCCCTCACCGCTCTTGCAATCAAATCCCATATCAAAGATCCCTAGAGAGCGACAACGACTCGGAAACACTCACTGCGGTGACGACGTCCCCACCACGATTCGAAATAAAACCTTCTTCTTACCTCCAATCATCTTTCGACTTCACACTGAGGGAATATTCAAGACAGACTGGGATAGATTTGATTACTCATCCATTTGCCGCCAGTCTTGGAGACATTGGTTCTCTTAACCCGACTATAGATGCTCTTTGGAGGCGCACTCGATTGTCACATAAACCCCAAACCGATGACTCAATAGGTCGGCTGATGAACAATCTCAACACGATAACTCATATCGTGACCTTGCTTTCACCTACCGACGCAATGAGCGAGAACATCGATATGGTATGTCACAGAGCTTAGTTGACACGAGCTGTATACACGTCCTCTGATGCTCCCTCTAGCTGTTCTCACCTGAGAAAGCAATTCTTACTAGCATCGGCGTCCTCCTTGCAGTTTGTAACCTTCTTTCTTTTGTGTGGATACCAATGACGCCAAGTCTCCTTTAGGTGGCGAACGATTGTGGAGCCGATTATGACGCTATTCTCGACTTCTTTGGCTGCATCGAGAGCTTCCTGAACCTTCTTAGAATCTCTGTAGAGATACCTTCTCATCTGGTCGTGATAGAGAAGGCCATGAAGATATTGTTCCGACTTATCCTTGTCCTCGCTGTTGCCACGAGACAAGCTCAACGAAATCGATTACGTGAGTTGTTTTTGTTAACGTCACCCCTGGCTCACTTCGCTTTAGAGAAAGTCAAAGAGAAAGTGCTAAACAGAGAAGATATACAATGCGTACTGCGGAAGTTAAGCAGGCTCACGCAAGAGGAGACCCAGATGGCTGTGACGCAGAATATGGAGGTCGTTTACGGTCTAATCAGTAATATCATGCTGGTCATGGACGGTGAGCGAAGCTCCGCTGGTTAAGTTGCCTATACGGTATTGAGTCTGCGCATTTAGATGGACAGGGTTCTATCGACGAAGTCTTACCTGCTCTCGGTATGCTGGGCTTTTTTAATTCAACTTTCACCTACGCTAATGTGCGTGCTAGCCACCATGCACCTGATAGTTCGCAGTGTGACTAAATCGAAACGTTGGTGTATATCTTTCCGTACCCTTCATAGAGGTTGAAATCCGCTTATAGGTGACCAGTTACTGAGAGACTTTTGGCGATGGCTCTCTCCTCCAGACCCATCCGTCAATCAGAATTCTGCACGCAGAGTTATCCAAAGTGGGACAACGACTTGGTTCATTCGAGACACTCGCTATAAGGAATGGAAAGCAAACGGCTCTCTGCTATGGGTTCATGGCAGATGTACGTCTTTTCATACCCCTCCTCTCTGCTTGAGGCTAATTTTCTTCCCTCAAATAGTGGGCTCAGGAAAGACCGTTCTTTGGTATGTGTGTCATCCACCAGGTGTCATAACGGATTCTCATGATGCCACTAGCTCCTCAATCATTCATGACATTCAGGCCACCGTTGAAGCAAATTTGGCTTCCATGGCTTATTTCTATTGCGATTTTAGGGATCGTAAAAAGCAGAGCGTCGACGGTCTTCTGGCCTCCCTTCTTATCCAGCTCTGTACCCAGTCCGATCCCTGTTGCGACATCCTTTTCAGCTTATATTCGACATATGGTCGCGGCACGAGATCACCAAATTGTGAAATAATGACGCGCTGTCTGGTAGACATGCTTCAATGCGTGGCAAAAGAACCAACGTACATCGTTGTGGACGCCTTGGATGAATGTCCTGGACACCCTGGCTTACCATCACCCCGTGCGGCACTCCTAGGCCTATTTCGGGATCTAGTCAACTTGCGTATTCCAAACCTTCACATCTGTATTCTCAGCGACCTGGAGCCTGAGACGGAATTTGTTCTACGCCCTCTAGCATCTCGCCGCTTGTGCCTCCATGAGGAAAGTGGGCATTCGCAGGATATCATCCACTATCTTCGCACCATGCTTCGTACGCACCCAAAGATGAAGGGTTGGAAAGCAGACGACAAGGAAGTAGTCATAAACACGTTGTTCCGAAAAGCTGATGGGGTGTATGTCGTCCCTGAGTGATATTATGAATGTCGCTCACATTTTTCTAGGTTCCACTTGGTCATTCGTGCGATGGATATACTACCACGATCGCTTCCAGCAACAGTCGTGCACGTCGTCGAGGACCTCCCTGATACATTGGACGAAACCTACGGGCGCATTTTGTTTCGTCTTCCAGAGGAAAATTGGGAACACACATATCATGTCTTCCATACCCTCATGGTGGCTACTCGCCCGCTCACGATGGAAGAGCTTTGCTTAGTTCTTGCGATCGATTTTATCGCAGATGTGACCCCCAAGTATGAAGAGATCTGGCGCTCTGACGATCCAGAAGGCAACCTGGTGACTGTTTGCTCTACATTCCTTTCTTTCGTCAACGTCGACGGCTCCCGGATCGCCCAATTCGCCCATTATTCCGTAAAGGAATTCCTGACATCTGAGCGCATTTCCAAGTTCGAAATGAAAGTCGCTCGGTACCGTATGCTGGAGGAGCCTGCGCATACAACAGTTGCTCGAATGTGCATGGCCGTATTACTTCATCTAAACGAGCGCACCGACAAGAATGCTGTCGAGGAGATCCCTATGGTTCATTATGCTGCTGAGAATTGGGTTTACCATGCTCGATTCGGCAAGGTGGCAACGGAAATCAGGCCAGCACTGGAGCTATTCTTCGACCCAAATAGTCCACACCTGGCTGGCTGGGTCTGGTTACATGATATCGATAGTTTCTGGAAGGAACCCAAAGTCACATCAAGTGCCCGACGACTCGAGACAGCACCCTTGTATTATGCTGCTCAATGTGGTTTCAATGATATGGCCGAACACCTGCTCACCAAATACCCGCAACAGCTGAATACACTCGGCACCCGATATGGTACCCCGCTAATAGCCGCTTTGGAAAACAGTCACCTCGAGATCGCATGGACGCTACTGAGATGTCGCGCAGAAACATGCATTAGGGAGGGTTTTTATGGGCCCGCCTTGATAGTATCATCGAAAAAGGGATATCTCGAAGTTGTTCGTTATCTCCTCGAACGTGGGGAAGATGTAAACTTGTGGGACAGCTACATCGGAACGCCTCTCCACGTGGCGTGTGGTGTCGGGCACCTCGATATGGTGTGCCTGTTACTCCATTTCAAGGCGGACGTAAACCTCCGGGGTGGTTGTTATGGAGCTCCGCTACGGGTGATGACAATTCCAGGTCACCTCGGGACCGCACAGTTACTCCATGAGCGCCGTGTCGACATGCATTCGCAAGGCGGGTATCACGGTACTCCGTTGCACGCGGCGTGCGCAGAGGGCCACGTGGAAATCGCCCGTCTCCTGCTCGAGAAAAGTGCGGACATTAATGCCTGTGCGATCAACCGCGAGACCCCTCTGCAAGTCGCGTCACGCATGGGGCATGTGGAGATGGTACGGTTACTGCTTGAGAATGGCGCGGATGACATCGGCCCCTTTGGGACTCCGGAGAAGGCTGCGTTAGCGAGGGGTCACCTGGACGTTGCACGAATGTGATTATCAAGGTGGGGCGCAGGATATCCTATTTCGCTTGAAGGACTGTTGGAATGAAGACGAAGTCATGATTTGTTTGTACCGTACGGCTAGTTTGCCGCAGTACCCTGTTACACGTCAACGGCCTAGTATCGGCCTCGTGGATATGCCGAAACACTAGGACGGATTGGCGGATTGTATTATGTAGTTCTCTTTCTGTGCGATGTTGAACTAGTTCGAGTTATGGCATTCATTTATATCCCTATGCCCGCCCGCCCGCCGAGGTGGGAAGAATGAATGAATGAACGGCATGCCCTGCCACCACTACGGTATCGCGCGCGCGTATTTAGGACGGCGTGTCATGAACAGGATACCCAGGGATACTGTCATTGGTAGTACTTCTTCATCACCAGTGGTGTTGTACAATAAAATGGACGACACTCGTAGACTTACTCAGACGCCGATGGTACCCGTGACTGGTTCTAATCACTGGCTACGGTGCTGTGGAGAAAATACAACAGTCATAATAATACAGGTCAACATCGCTTGGAAAAGTGTTTTATAGATGCCGTATGACAGATTCCATGCTACTTGTGGGTAGCCATTTTTCCTTTCTGTCGAGGATGTCGTATCGATGGTCGTTCTACTATCAGAATCAGAAAATGTCCTACCCATGCCGAGTCACGTCGTGTCCGGCTCAAGAATAGACCAAAACACAAAAGTTATCAGAGACACAACGAGAAAAGTATCTGCACAGAGTACCCCTACAAGGTATCGTACTCGCATGTGGACTGGAAATAAGTCACGCCGTATCGTATCCCTTTAGATGGGGTAACGTATAGACAAGTTTGCGACGTAGTCCAGAGGAAGACTGCGATAGTTGTCCTCTTTAATGACGAGAGGGAAAAGTATATCGTCTTGGAGGATAAGCGCCTGAGGATTCTTGGCGTTCCACTGGGGCCAGTTGATCCCGGGACCTTTGCCTCCGTTGGGGTCTAGGTGGTTGGTGAAGCGAATAACATAATCCTTTAGTTCACCCCCTGGACCAAACGAGTTTACGAGGTCCGTCGCGTGAGCCTGGAGAACGAAAAAGTCAACCGCTGTGCATCAATGGGTCGAAGGTGGACCTACCGATCCGATAAAAGGTACATCCTTGAGACGCTTCCAAACTTGGGGAAAGTATTAACAACCAATGACTTGCGTGGGTACATTGTCGTTGAAAACATACCGAAACCCCAAGAATTCTGCTTGTCGGCCCTGTTTTTCAGGAAGAACCGGCGTGGGCCGTGGAACACGAAATCGCCTTGAAGAGCGGCAGTACGCTTGAATTGTGCACCTATCAGTCAACGCAAGCTTCAGCTCCCTTCACCCTCCATCGTGGGAAGAGGGCCATACTGAGCATATTCTTGAGTCCAGTGTCGAAGGGACTGCCAGCCCTCGGGTCATCGGGATAGTGTGCAAGAAGGCCGTCGATTTCATTATCCTTGGCTCTGGGCATCATGTACAACTTCAAGTAGTCCTTCATGTCGGCGTTCGTGCTGTAAGAGGAATGAGGGAACCTGCAAAACCGACAATCGCAGCTGTTCACCCACGTAACGTTTATAGTGGAGACTGAGAACAAGGTACCCTCATCATCGCAGTTTCCTGGGACGCAGATTAGTACCGTCTTACTTTGTGTAAAAATGGGATGTACGCAAACGCACCTGTAATCATGGGTACGTTTGAGACGTGGCCACGTAAAACGGCATGTTGAGGAGGCTCAGTCAAGAAGACACCATCGACTCGTGGCAACCATGCCAACACAAGTCCCTGCGAGTCGATCGTAAACCAGCTCAATTGGCGACTGTTCAAAGATATGTCTTTACCTGGTAGGCGAAGAAGTTTGGTGACGCATCCATAGCTCGCTTGTAAGTGCTGTAGGGGACTTTGCGAAGGCAGTCAAGGGTATTGGGTACACTCCCACAGCCCGTCTCTTTGACCATGGCGTCGTAATAGATTTGGCCGTGTTCGATGTCGCCCACGGGAATTGGGCCGCCAGACTGCATAACTGCGCCACGGAATAATCCTTCTTGATTACCATTGTTTGTCAGCATGTGCAGAGACACTGAGATGGCGCCTGCGCTTTCCCCCCAGCTGTGCGCCACGTGTTAAGTTGACGGTATCGGAAATAATAGAGCTCCCTACATCGTCACTTTCTTGGGGTCGCCGCCAAACTCTGAGATGTATGTCTGCACCCACTTCAAGGCGAGGCGTTCTGGAGGCGTATGGATGAGCTAACTCGGATGAGGATCCAATAAAACTTACGATCTTGAAGGCCCAGATTTCCGATCTTCTCTTCTTTAACTTCCTTTCCAGGCAAGAACCCCAAAGCTGCGAGGATAGAAACTCAAGGGCTGACCGCACCCAAGGAACATTGCATAACGTACCAGACAGTCTATCCGAATCGATATTAGAAGGTTGCCTTCGCAAGTGGATGCAAAACCTCACCGGTAGTTTATACTAACAAAGATAACTGGCTGGTTGAGATCGAGAGATCGAGAGACGATGCTTCCGCCGTCATACCTAGACAAACAGACGTCAGGTGACATCATAGAGCAGGCAGAGAAGGGACATACGTCGAAGGTCCACCGATTTCGAAACCACCGCCGAATATCCACTAAAGTTTTGGTTTTATTGAACGTTATGCTAGCTTGTGTGGTGGGAAGGGACGTACTACAAGAACAGGGAGACGAGAGTCAGGATTGGCGGATGAAGGCTTCACAACATTTATGGTCAGGCCTAAGAGGATGGTTTAGCTCCGTACGGTGGAGGAAATATGTATATCTCTTACAGTCCTCGTCCGCAGGCGTCAAACCCTCGTATAATTTATCGACGACACCGCCGATATCTTTAACCAACCGCGAGTCCAACCCGTTCGGAAGTGTGAGGGCTTGCTGTGGGCACGACTTGCCGAATTCCTGAACGAAGTGTTTGCCAACATAAGGCGGAGTGCGCTCCGGTTGGCGTAAACGCCGGTCGCCTGTCCTATGTACATGGTTGTCTCAGAACACCATTTAGAGGATGAAGGATCACTGATGCTCACGGAGCAAGGGCGAAGCGAATTCCCAGGAATTGGTCTGTCTTGCCCTTTCGAGTACCAATGAAGACCCCATCGTCGAGACGCACTTCTGGACCCGCAGGTGGCGCCTTTGCCGTCTCTGAGAGGTCGCAGACAACGTCCGAGTCGATTTGAAAGCTGACTTCTTGTACTGTGAAAGGTTGTATCGGCGAGGCAACAGCGGACAGTGCCCGCACGGCCAAGATGGCCAGGATGGCGTGTTCTAGAAGCATTTCCCTAAATGAGTTCGAGACGAGATAGCCCTCAAATGATGCCCCACGCGAGCAGGGTTATATGCACACTCGTTGACAGAAGAACGGAGAATCTGATTGTGAATGAAGCCTTCAAGACAACAGGCAACATGGGTTTGTACATGATTCGGTTCATGTTATGTACCAGAAATAGTAGTCCTGCCCAGGAGAATGGCCACTGAATAGTGATATCCCATGCTCCGGGGCAGCTCAGACCGGATTTCGAACCTTTTCACGAATGAACATAGGTAGCTGTTAACCGAACTGTCAATACCTCAAGACAGATTATGATACAAATGGATTGGAAAAACCCCAATCTCGCATTCCTAGAACCGAACGCGGGCTTCACGGGTCTTTCTCTTGAACGGAAACGAGGCCCCTACGAATGTCAAGTCATGACGCATCAATCAGCATCATGCTACCACCTAGAGCCCATACTTCTGTGAAAAGAGTTACGGTCAGAAGACATCGAGTGTTGGTCCAAGTAGATATCTTTGGGTGTGTGTTCGCAAGCCAAGGAAGCCGATATAACAGTAACATAGTTGTAACAGTCAGAGGGCGAGTGTGGGAATATTAGTAATATTGCCGCTACGGGGTTGTCGCTTTCCATTTCCCGTTCCTCGTTCCCCCAACTCCCCCAACGAACTTTTCTTCTTCGCGGAATGTGGAATGTATGTTCCGTGAGAGCGATGTGTTCGTTGCTGCCTATAACAGATAATAATTAGCCATAATGCCATAGCTGTGGTTGCAAATAGAAGCGGGGTGAAGAAATTAGTCCTCAGACTTGCCATTTCTGCCCTAATCACAGGCTTATAAGCCTTCAGGGAATTTGAGGTTAGAGCCGCGCGCCATGAGGAATCCCCCTGCGGAAGCAATAACTACGAGGTTTAACTAGGGGGAGGGCGTCATCAGATTTGCTATTATAGGAGGAAGTTAGCGTTGGGACGAATGTTGTGAGTGCCGAACTCGCTTATATGGTCATTACGCTTGAGTTGACGGGCGTGAACTTGAAAGCGAAAGAGAATCAATACGATGGGGCATGCGATCACGTCGCTTCGGCACCCGCGTAAAGCTTTCTACTTCCCATTGTTAACCGACAGAGCGATTCTGTAGAGAAGTTGGGCTCCTCGTCTTGTCTCGTCCCTAAGGTGCCTTTCTTAAGGGGGCAATTGCGCAAGCCCATCCAGGGACACTACGCAGTGCACCCCTGAGGTTCGGTTCTTTGAGCAATGTGAGTGTTCCAATTCTTGCTGCGTCAGGTATATAGACTAATTTTGCCCTCGGAAATCTGATTACGTGCTGATAGCAGTCTTCCATAAAACGATTCTTAACCGAAAAGCGAATAACTTTATGACATCTAGTAACGTTGGAAAATCGGACAGGTGACTCTACGTGCTCATCATTCAGCACCACTATACGGAACAAAGTACGCAACCATTCCTCTTGACAGGTAGAATTCAGCGTCCTTGGACGTAAGCCTTTCCTAGATAAATTATGAATTTCTCTATGCAATACCGTCAAGAAGATTATGGATGTTCTCCCCGCATCGCATTCATCGACGGATATTTAGAGGTCGGTTTCGCGGCCATACCTATGGTCTTGCTCCCCCACCAGCAGCCCTTTTCGCGGGGCCGTAACTAACTGAAGTACCAATCTTATCAGATTTCATAATGAACTCGCTAGTCGACACGTCTCTTAGAGATTCTATGCTCGCCATTAACTCGCTCGTGGCTGGCGGCAAACGACGACGCTGACTTCACATTGTTGATTAAATCCATGCCATGGATTCGAGCACCATTTATGTTCGCTTCCTGACTTGCACGTTCATCTAGGATAGACCTGCCCATTATGCTCTCGCATCATGATAAGATTCCCTCTTGAACCAACCTTTTATGTCGATGACTTCTCTCAACGACTTTATTCATCCTTACCTTCTGCCCGATGTGGTTAAGGCTGACCCCTATGAGCTTGTATTCGAATTAATACACCTGGGCCTTGCAAATGAACCATATGCGAACTATACTCCAGTGGGAGCATGGCCCGAAAACATTCCATGCGACCGTGCAGAGATCAGATCCCCGCCTAGTTGGAGAGCGTCATTCCAGCGCTGAAGAAAGGGCGTGTCTCCCGAGTCTCCAGCTTGAGTGCCTCAAGAAGCGATCACCCGGCCGCTCCATCACTAGCCTCCATGTGACTCTTGATGAAGTCACCTTGATCCCGGTCGGTAATTTGAGCCAATCGTAACTCTAAGCTTTCTCTCGCTACACGTCAACAGCGCTTTTTTCGTATGGTAACACAGCGTAGGTGCAAAACCGAATATGTACGGGCGAATACACGTACAGAAGACCTTTGCAGCATTATAAAAATAATTAAACTGTTGGAGGCCTTTACTGGTGCATGGGATAATTATACCATGGTCATAAGCCCAAGAACCCACAGATCAATGAACTCAATGGTTAAACGATCATGTCATGTGTCGTTCAAGACAATAAAGCCTGACCGTCATAACAGAACTCAGTCTCAACGGTTGCTTTCATGGGCTGGGACCGGAATCCTCATTTTATGGCTGGGTTTTCCTAAGCTGACTGAACTCCTTACAACTTTGGCGCGGAATTGGGTTGAGCCGGCCACTAAGGATCAAGGAAGGCGTATATGATCCGTGGGTTCCAGATAATTTACTGCCTTTTTCATGTGACTTGTCGCGCGCGGGAAAATTTGTAAGAAAATTCGCATGCATAATACACACAAATCACGAGATCCCGAGATCCCGAAACCTTCAAATTGCATTGTATGCCTTCCGGTCAATGAAAATCATGATCACTGCATTCCAGTGAGTTGAAAGGTGCAGCTTTTTTGAAATTCCGGTGGTTTGTTGAGGAGATATTACAGAAAGAATGCATACAATTTTTTTTTTTCATTTTTCCCGCAAACGACAAGTTGCCTGAAAAAGGCAGTAATGAGAGCTGCGCGCTGATGCACGCATGACAACAAACGGCTTCTCTTTGGAAAGTCCGAACAATCGGGTTTGGGTTCAGAACAAAAACAGCCCTGTAAATAGCCAAAGGCTCGCTTATCTCCGCATGGTGTTCAAATATGGCATACTGTAATAAAGAACTCTCGAGAATACTTGGGAGCTATTGAAATGGTGGGCGATGGGGACCATTGGGTGAAACTTGAGCGTGGTAAATGTTTAGGTTTTAGAGGAAGGCATCGGCGGCAAAGGCCGCGTGAAGCTCCGTGGAGCGAATTCTTGGTCGGCAATCAGCAGTACATACTGTATCGTATCATTTGGTCACGACATACCCGCATATACCCCATAATCATCACGAGAATGAGTGCGAGACACCTTCTATTTTTCTTACCAGTACTGTTGAGAGTACGCGTCCCTGCAATAGTGGGCCGTGGCACAACTTTCAAATACTGCGAACTTGAAGGTCCCCTGCTCGCTGTATAGCAACACGCACCATACAACATCTCCACGTCTGACACGTCTCCACCCTCACCGATGCTCGAAAGATGGGCCGTCGTGGTCCACGTTACCCTCATGATGAGTATAGCGCGCGGCGCTCCTCAAGCATCAAACACCACGGCGCCCGTCAACACGATTACAGGCATTCCAACGATCACGC
>QFEY01001464.1:5065-38010 GCA_003316435.1 Russula virescens
GATTACAAGCATACCTTACTGAAGCTTATAGTACATATTATTTCACTCTGTACAATACCACATGCACTACTCAGATTGCCCAAAACATCAGCTCGTTCAGAATGAAGTAGATCCAGGCCTTACAACCAAAGGACGGGCTAGTATCTTCAAGGTGAAAGTATGTCGAAGTAAATATATTCACGTTCAACTTTCTCATCTTTTTCTTCTTGTGTGCCGCAGCATCGTCCAGGTCGACACCCCCATCGGTGGTGGGGCGGGACACCTTGGCCGTTGCCTGATCCTTGCCTGTCTTCGACTTCGTCGGCTGGGTGGGTACCTCAACTTCGCTTTCTATCGGGTCTGTGCCATCATCGTCTGGAGGTGACTTGCGTTTCCCCTTGCTGTCCGAGGTTGATGGTTGGTTCTTCGGCCGGCTCTGATCCTTGTCCGGCTTCGTGGTTTTCTTGCCATTACCGTCTGTCGCCGGAGTTGAAATTCGAGGGCGGTGGGAGAGAAATATGTGTTCGGATACCTGGTTCCTTGACCTCGACTTCGTGATCAGACTGCACCTGTGAACGCGACTGAATCATGCTGTGGGAGCAATCAGGATCAAGAAGCTTGGGGGGAAGATGTTCCGCACTGATTTCGAGTTGGTGTTCAACTTTTCAATCTGCCTGAGTGCTGTAAGGAGTGCGGCCGCGGCAGACTCGGAAACGGGCTCCCGACGCCTCTAAACCGCCAAACCCTGAGCCCGAGCCTACCTTCTCAAACTGCCAGTCTCCCGCACATCGTCCTCACCCCTCGTGCCGCACTGTCTTGCCTTCACCACTTGCACATTTGCCTCACCTTTCCCCTTTCGGAATTGCCTTGTCCCTTGTCCCTTGCACTGCCTTTGCTAACACATGTTTCGATGCCTGCTGCTGCCTCAGCCATTCAACACGCAAGCCCCGACTTGCTCCATTCGGCAACCAACATCGCACCTACACGGCCGCCATTCGATCCATCCCCGCCACTGCCCTCGTTGTGTTGCGCCCTGTTGCACTGGACACTTGTTTGCCTCCCGGATTTCCTTTTCTTTCACTTCTCTTTTGTCCCCTTTTGCCTTAGACTCAATTCCTACTCATACCAGCCCCCTTTCCCCCTTGCCTTAGCTCATGCCCGCTGCCTAACACCTAGATACAATTCACTTCCTTTCCCCTCCTAATTACCGCTTACAGTACGACCATCGGATGGTGTGTTGCCGACATATACACCTCCTCATGTGTTTTGCGTTTAATGTACCTACTTTGTGTTTTCATTGATACCTGCACATCGCGTCTCATTGATCAGTAGCACTGTTTATGCATGTAAACACTCTCATGCTCAACATATAAATAGGGGTTGCCCTCAAGAGCGAATGACAGCAAAGCATCGCCCCATCTTTCTGCCTTTCCTCATCTCTGCATGCTGCCGTACGAATCACCTTGGAGCTCGAGCTTGCGACACGCACAGCCACTCCTTGTGTTGAACCTCATCTCTGTCTCGTTGTACTCCTTTTCGTCTTCATTTCTTTGTACTCTGCAAGGGTTTTGGTGCTTATTGTAGCCCAGATCTCCTTGTAATTTCATTATCTCTCGTCCATCTCAACACACCTCATACGCCCGGAACGTCGGCCCGCCCTTGGTCTTCGGACTTCTGTAACTATCCTTCCACCCGTTCCGAACTCACACACGTGAATCTTAGGATCTCACGCCACAGTGCGTTGTTCAATTGCTCCTTATAATGTCGAGACTGTTCTTCGAGCAAAGCAGCATCCTCTTCAACTTTCGCTGTCTTATCCTGGATTAAAGGTTAGTAGGCAGGGGATCATTCCAGAGGACTCACCTTCTCGTAGGTGAGAATTTGGAATGCAGTCCGGAGAATATCGTTGATAAATTCTGGCTCACCTTCGTTTTTCCCTGTAAGTCGCGATAGAGTACATCCTGTCACGTTCTTTCCACATGGCCACGTTCCGTGTCGTCCTGGATCTCCGCCCTTGTCCGCCGAAGGTTTACAATAGGTCGTACACCCATATCCTTGGGCAACAGACGGACAAATGAGAAACCTAATGTGCGTTAACGTAGCATCTCTTCAGCTTCGTACTAGAATGCCGATATAGAACTAGAATACGTTAACACTGGATGCGACATTACCTCTTCCAGCTTGGAGAATGTGACGCTAGTAAGTCGTTCAATAAGAAGAGCACAGAGTACATCCCAGTGGTCTCGACGGAAGTATAGAACATTGTTCTTGAATACGGAGGGCTCGGTTATATAGAATGTGGTCTGAGAAATCTATAGACAGAATATGGAGACTTGCTCGCAATGATGGCGCCACGAAAGACCCGAAGTACCAAACGATGAATTCTTCGAGCAGTTCGCGTCGGTTTACGTTGTCTGATACGGGAGCATGGGAAGGAGAAGTGTTGCTGGTGTTGCTGGATGCCGTCTATTTGCACGTGGTTGTGCTGCGACCTTAAATGATCTTATGGAGAGACATCGTTTCATAGCGCCAGTATGAGATGATGTTTTTCAGAATTGGAGGACAGGTAAAGATTAGGCTTAGATATGATCGGAAGAGGCAACTTGTCGGGAACCTGTCATGACTTGTCGAAAGTTCTCGTCACACCCCCCCTAGAAGAGCTTGGGAATGACAGCGTTGGTGACCAAAGCAACGAAGCGGTATAAACACTTCAGCACCCCATGATTGGAAGTTTGTGTGACAGTCCGCTACAGTCATGGGACCTTGGGCGAATCGTTGATCAACGACACTTTGCAATTTTACTACAGTAGTACTCTTTTATGATACCGGGCACTTGCCAGTGCGGGAATTGCCAGAAGTCGGATTCGGATCGATCCGTAACTTCCAAGTCAGCTGGTGTTTGTGCCCTGTTTGTGGCACGCCGCACCACGCTGCAAGGCCCTGCAATCTCACGCGTTTTCAATCCCCTTCCAGGTCTTCTTCTTGCAACAACGACATTGTGACCAAAGCATGGGACAGGTCAAATCCAAGTCGTCTAGGAGCGAGAGACATGCAAAGCAGATGCTCCCCCCAGCTTATCGCGATATCAAGTTCCGAGTCCTCATCATTGGGAGGGCAAATGCAGGCAAGACGACCATCTTGCAGCGGGTATGTGACACCACGAAGAATCCGGAGATCTACCGGATTGGTCCGGAGGGAAATCGCGAGCAGGTGGTATGTTCTCGTTCCTAGTGTCCCGCTCAATCTCATATACTACCCAGGCTCAACTTGATCCTACGATAGAGGTCAGCCAGGCTTTTCTTATCCTCATTGATGACGGCTGATTGTGAGGATCCCGCCTGCAGCGTGGTATACATGACATCGAGGACGAACTCGTCTTTACTAGCCATGATGGTTATATTTTCCACGACTCCCGTGGATTTGAGGCTGGTGGTGCAGACGAGCTGAAGATCGTTCAAGACTTTGTCCGTCGCAAATCGCGAGAGAGCCGACTGCAGAATAGATTACATGCGATATGGTTCGTTTCTCTGGGTACTCACTTAAAAATTCACAGAATTGGTTGTCAGGTACTGCATTCCGATGGACAATGAGAGGCCAGAACTAGATGTAAAATATTTTAACAATATCTGCCCCGATAAGAACGGTACGTCAAACTGCAACTGTATGAACTGAGTTTCACATGAAGATTTTTCAAGTACCCGTGATAGCGGTTTTCACGAAGTACGATCAGTTCAAGCGCAACATCAAAATAAGATTAGAGGACCAGCATCGTGACCCGGCACTCCTCAATTCAGAGGTGGAAAGCATTTTTAAAGAGCATTATCTAGCGAGCCTTCAAGGACCCCCACCATTTATATGTCTAGAAAGTAAGATTCTTAATGGCTACTGAAATATGTACAATAATAAAATTTCTCTACAGAAATGCAGAAACCTGGCCAACAGTGTGATAGTCTGATTGAAATGACTGCCAATGCACTGAGTGGTGGTGCTGTTGCCCTGATGCTACTAGCTGTACAGAGGGATGGTCTGGAGCTAAGCATAAATCTAGCCATTAGAAGGTAAGCAGTGGTGTATTATAGAATGGGAATGAGAAATGTGTAATATTATGATAGGTGCAAATCTGCAGTTGACCAAGGGAGTGCAAGTGCAGAAAGAGTAATACAGTTATGCATATTGGCATTTCCCTCACTCTGGGTGAGTTACAATAGAGTATTTTGAATTGGCTTTGACTGAAAGAATATTATTGCCTAGTATTTTGTGAGTCTGTCCTTGATTGTCTGCTTTCAATGCCTTAACTTTTTTGTCTGCAATCTCATTACTCTATTGCTTATTTTTTGGCATGCTCACTTCTCTCTCTATGTGCTCAACAGGATGTGAGTGTCCCTCACTTTCTGGCTCTCTTTCAGTGTTATCACATGTCTCTCCCTCTGTGCTCAACAGGAAGTGAGTGCCCCTCACCTGCTGGCTATCTTTCAGTGTCCTCAATTGTCTCTCCCTCTGTGCTCAACAGATTGTGAGTGCCTGTCACTAACTGGCTGTCTTTCAGTGTCCTCATATGTCTCTCCCTCTGTGCTCAACAGGAAGTGAGTGCCCCTCACTTGTTGGCTCTCTTTTAGTGTCCTTACATTTCTCTCCCTCTGTGCTCTACAGAAAGTGAGTGCCTCTCACCTGCTGGCTCTCTTTCATTGTCCTCACTTATCTCTCCCTCTGTGCTCAACAGATTGTGGGTGCCCCTCACTTGCTGGCTATCTTTTAGTATCCTCACATGTCTGTCCCTCTGTGCTTAACAGGGTGTGAGTGGCTCTCACTTGCTGGCTCTCTTTCAGTGTCCTCATATGTCTCTCCATCTGTACTCCACAGGATGTGAGTGCCCCTCACTTGCTGGCTCTCTTTCAGTGTCTTTATATGTCTCTCCCTCTGTGCTCAACAGAATGTGAGTGCCCCTCACTTTCTGACTCTCTTTCAGTGTTCTCACATGTCTCTCCCTCTGTGCTCAACAGTTTGTAAGTGCCCCTCACTTGCTGGCTCTCTTTCAGTGTCTTTATATGTCTCTCTCTCTGTGCTCAACAGAAAGTGAGTGCCCCTCACTTGCTGGCTCTCTTTCAGTGTCCTCACATGTCTCTCTCTCTGTGACCAACAGAATGTGAGTGCCCCTCACTTTCTGGCTATCTTTCAGTGTCCTCACATGTCTCTCCCTCTATGCTCAACAGGAAGTGAGTGCCTCTCATGTGCTGGCTCTCTTTCAGTGTCCTCATATGCCTGTCCCTCTGTGCTCAACAGTTTGTGAGTGCCCATCACTTTCTGGCTATCTTTCAGCGTCCTCACATGTCCCTCCCTCTGTGCTTAACAGGAAGTGAGTGCCCCTCACCTGCTGGCTATCTTTCAGTGTCCCCACATGTCTCTCCCTCTGTGCTTAACAGAGTGTGAGTGCCCCTCACCTGCTGGCTATCTTTCAGTGTCCTTACATGTCTCTCTCTGTGTTCAACAGGATGTGAGTGCCCCTCACTTGCTGGCTCTCTTTTAGTGTCCTCATATGTCTCTCCCTTTGTGCTCAACAGGAAGTGAGTGCCTCTCACTTGCTGGCTATCTTTCAGTGTCCTCACATTTCTCTCCCTCTGTGCTCAACAGAGAGTGGGTGCCCCTCACTTTCTGGCTCTCCTTCAGTGTTCTCACATGTCTCTCCTTCTCTGCTCAACAGATTGTGAGTGCCCCTCCCTTGCTGGTTCTCTTTCAGTGTTCTCACATGTCTCTCCCTCTCTGCTCAACAGATTGTGAGTGCCCCTCACTTGCTGGCTCTCTTCTAGTGTCCTCACATGTCTCTCCCTCTTTGCTCAACAGAAAGTGAGTGCCCCTCACTTGCTGGCTCTCTTTCAGTGTCCTTACATGTCTCTCTCTCTGTGCTCAACAGGATGTGAGTGGCTCTCACTTGCTGGCTATCTTTCAGTGTCCTCACATTTTTCTCCCTCTGTGCTTAACAGAATGTGAGTGCCCCTCACCGATTGGCTCTTCTCTAGTGTACTCACATGTCTCTCCCTCTGTGCTCAACAGGATGCGAGTGGCCCTCACCTGCTGGCTCTCTTTCAGTGTTCTTACATGTCTCTCCCTCTGTGCTCAACAGGATGTAAGTGTCCCTCACTTTCTGGCTCTCTTTCAGTGTCCTCACATGTCTCTCCCTCTGTGCTCAACAGATTGTGAGTGCCCCTCACTTGCTGGCTCTCTTTCAGTGTCCTCACATGTCTCTCCCTCTATGCTCAACAGTTTGTGGGTGCCCATCACCTGCTGGCTCTCTTTCAGTGTTCTCATATGTCTTTCCCTCTATGCCTAACAGAATGTGAGTGCCCCTCATTAGCTGGCTCTCTTTTAGTGTTCTCACATGTCTCTCCCTCTGTGCTTAACAGGAAGTGAGTGCCCCTCACTGGCTGGCCATCTTTCAGTGTCCTCACATGTCTCTCCCTCTGTGCTCAACAGGATGTGAGTGCCTCTCACTTGCTTGCTCTCTTTTGGTGTCCTCACTTGTCTCTCCCTCTGTGCTTAACAGTTTGTAAGTGCCCCTCACCTGCTGACTCTCTTTCATTGTCCTCACTTCTCTCTCTCTGTGTGCTCAACAGGATGTAAGTGCCTCTATCTTGCTGGCTATCTTTTAATGTCCTCACATGTCTCTCCCTCTGTGCTCAACAGTATGTGAGTGCCCCTCACCTGCTGGCTCTCTTTCAGTGTCCCCACACATCTCTCCATCTGTACTCCACAGGATGTGAGTGCCCCTCACTTCCTTGCTCTCTTTCAGTGTCCTCATGTGTCTTACCCTCTGTGCTCAACAGGAAGTGAGTGCCCCTCACTTTCTGGCTATCTTTCAGTGTCCTTACATGTCTCTCTCTCTGTGCTCAACAGTATGTGAGTGCCTCTCACTTTCTGGCTATCTTTCAGTGTTCTCATATCTCTCTCCCTCTGTGCTTAACAGTTTGTGAGTGCCCCTCACTTGCTGGCTCTCTTTCAGTGTCCTCACATGCCTCTCCCTCTGTGCTTAACAGAATGTGAGCACCCCTCACTTTCTGGCTCTCTTTTAGTGTTCTCACATATCTGTCCCTCTGTGCTCAACAGACAGTGAGTGTCCCTCACTTTCTGGCTATCTTTTAGTGTTCTCACATGTCTCTCCCTCTGGTTAACAGAAAGTGAGTGACCCTCTTTTTCTGGCTCTCTTTTAGTGTCATCACATGTCTCCCTCTGTGCTTAACAGGATGTGAGTGCCCCTCACTTGCTGGCTCTCTTTCAGTGTCCTCACATGTCTGTCTCTCTGTGCTCAACAGGATGTGAGTGCCCCTCACTTGCTGGCTCTCTTTCAGTGTCCTCATATGTCTCTCCCTCTATGCTCAACAGGAAGTGAGTGCCTCTCATGTGCTGGCTCTCTTTTAGTGTCATCACATGTCTCCCTCTGTGCTTAACAGGAAGTGAGTGCCCCTCACTTGCTGGCTCTCTTTCAGTGTCCTCACATGTCTCTCCCTCTGTGCTCAACAGATTGTGAGTGCCCCTCACTTTCTGGCTCTCTTTTAGTGTTCTCACATATCTGTCCCTCTGTGCTCAACAGATTGTGAGTGCCCCTCACTTTCTGGCTCTCTTTTAGTGTTCTCACATATCTGTCCCTCTGTGCTCAACAGGATGTGAGTGCCCCTCACTTGCTGGCTCTCTTTCAGTATCTTTATATGTCTCTCCCTCTGTGCTTAACAGGATGTGAGTGCCTCTCACTTGCTGGCTCTCTTTCAGTGTCCTCACATGTCTGTCTCTGTGCTCAACAGGAAGTGAGTGCCCCTTACTTGCTGGCTATCTTTCAGTGTTCTCACATGTCTCTCCCTCTATGCTTAACAGGAAGTGAGTGCCTCTCACTTGCTGGCTATCTTCCAGTGTTCTCATATGTCTCTCTCTCTGTGCTTAACAGGATGTGAGTGCCCCTCACTTGCAGACTCTCTTTCAGTGTCCTCACATGTCTGTCTCTCTGTGCTCAACAGATTGTGAATGCCCCTCACTTTCTGACTATCTTTTGGTGTTCTCACATGTCTCTCCCTCTGTGCTTAACAGAAAGTGAGTGCTTCTCACTTGCTGGCTCTCTTTTGGTGTTCTCATATGTATCTCCCTCTGTGCTCAACAGTATGTGAGTGCCTCTCACTTTCTGGCTATCTTTCAGTGTCCTCACTTGTCTCTCTCTCTGTGCTCAACAGAAAGTGATTGCCTCTCACTTGCTGGCTCTCTTTTAGTGTTCTCATATGCCTCTCCCTCTGTGCTCAATAGAAAGTGATTGCCCCTCACTTTCTGGCTATCTTTCAGTGTTCTCATGTGTCTCTCCCTCTCTGCTCAACAGGATGTGAGTGGTTCTCACTTTCTAGCTCTTTTTCAGTGTTCCCACATGTCTCTCTCTCTGTTCTCAACAGAGAGTGAGTGGCTCTCACTTGCTGGCTCTCTTTCAGTGTACCCACATGTCTCTCTCTGTGCTCAACAGAGAGTGAGTGCCTCTCACTTGCTGGCTCTCTTTCAGTGTCCTTATATATCTTTCACTCTGTGCTCAACAGAAAGTGAGTGCCCTCCACTTGCTGGCTCTCTTTTAGTATCCTCACATGTCTCTCCCTCATGCTCAACAGAAAGTGAGTGCCCCTCACCTGTTGGCTCTCTTTTAGTGTCCTCACATGTCTCTCCCTCTGTGCTCAACAGATTGTGAGTGCCCCTTGCTTGCTGGCTCTCTTTCAGTGTCCCCACTTATTTCTCTCTCTGTACTTAACAGATAGTCAGTGCCTCTCACTTGCTGGCTTTCTTTTAGTGTTCTCACATATCTCTCCCTCTATGCTTAACAGAAAGTGAGTGCCTCTCACTTGCTGGCTTTCATTTAGTGTCCTCACCTGTCTCTCCCTTTATGCTCAACAGATTGTGAGTACCCCTCACTTGCTGACTATCATTCAGTGTTCTTATATGTCTCTCCCTCTGTGCTTAACAGAGTGTGAGTGCCCCTTATCTGCTAGCTTTCTTTCAATGTCCTCACTTATCTCTCCCTATATGCTCAACAGAGTGTGAGATTATCTCACTCATGAGCTTTCTTTGAATGTCTCTACTTATCTTTCTCTTTGCTTGACAGAAAGTGGGTACATCTTACTCTCTTGCTTTTTTTAGTGTTTTCATTGGGTCTCTTCTTCTGTGCTTTCTAGTTGGTAAATGTCTTCAACTTAACTACATAGAGTTTTCTCACTTCTCTCTCACATCTTAAATTTGCCAGAGAGTGAGTTTTTTTATTTGTATTTATATGCTCTTTCTATTCTAACTTCTCCCTTTTTCTGCTTTATAGTCAATACTCTCCACATTACAATCATTTTTAATTGATGTATTATGATCCTTTTATCATTTCTATATTAACTTTACTGATAGACTTTTAGCTAAACCTCTCTACAACTAATGATGATCATTATCACATAATGATAGGTATATCTCTGCTATCTGCCTCTGCAATCTCTAACCTTCACATAGTAACCATTTTCATCCTGGAACATGCCTGCATTTCTTATCTTTCATCATCTAAGCTATCTTTTAACAAGGTTTTAGCTTCAGCATGTTCCCAATATAGGGCTTCTCAACTTAATGATGTAGTTTTAAAACAGTTTACTGCACCTTTACAGGAATATTCTGTCTTACAGTTTACAGAATTTATTCTTAGTCATCACCTTTGAGAATTGATTCTTGCTTTTCTATTATTTACTGACTTGCTGTATTATTTTATCTTATGTTAATAGGTTTGAGTTTATTACAATCAGTGGAGCATAGGATTCCACTGCATTAAGGATAAGTTTAAGCCCTCTGTCATCTATATGTTTGCTCTTGCCTTTAAATATACAAGTATCTAAAGACCAGTGAAGTTGCTTATAAGATACAGCTTAGAGTGCATTTGACAAAAGATAGCACAAGACAATATCCTGCATGGGATTGTAATCTTGGGGAGTGTAGATTATATCCTAATTTTCTCATTATCTGTATTACTGAATGCTTCTTTATCCAACACAATATATATTTCCTTTCTAAGAGAACTGTTATAACTGGTGCAAGTGTGTAGGCAACTGCAGGGGTATAGTGACCTATGGGGGTTACAGGTATGGGTACTTATGGGTATGGGTATAGGTTACACTGGCATGACCTATGACCCATGCCTACCTGTCACTAATACTCACTCATAGCTTTTGAAATTTAGTGAAAAGTGTGACTATCAAAACAAGAACTTCAGTTAGTCAGCACAGTGGTGCTTCAAATTTCAAAAGTCCCATGTTTGTTATTATTTTCACAAATAACATATAAAACATGTCTTAATAAATATTATCTAATGTTTTTTTTGGAATGTGGATGTGGATGATGAGATGTGGACACAAACATGAATGTGGAGAGGACATGAACCAACAGGGGAGAATGCACTCAGAGTGTGTTCCTCCCTTTGTTCCCTCCTAATTCACCCATTCTCCCATTGCCACTGTGATATCTTTCATTGAGTTCCAGTTGTTGCCCCCTCCCAATATGACAGTCAGGCTGAGTGCCCCACCCTTAGAACTTGTGCTTGATTTTAGAAGCAGAGCATGTGCAATCTCCAAGGGGGTGGGACCTGCCGAGGATGCATACAAAGATGCCAAGACACCAGCTGAGGCACTGGATAATTTAAACTGGAGGGGAAGCTTCCTTTACAGCTGAGCCAATGGCAAGCTCCCCATAGAATGGCCAAATTTGGATGCCTTTCACACATGGTGCTGGAATGAAGAATTGGCTCATTCTATTGAGCTAATTTCATCAACAACTTCTTATGGGGGACAAGTCTGGTCCCTAAGGCATGTTTACATTTGCACATGTGAATGGTCTGGGGGAAGAAGTCAATATCAAAAAGGACTGATTGGGAGTGGAAGATCCCATCTAAGAAAATGGGGTGCCCATGCAATATAGTGATCAAAACTTACCCAGGTACAGAAATAGTCCTCAGGTGCTACAAACCCATGCATGATCACCCAATTGGGATCACAAATGCACATTTCATGCGCCTGATGGCCAGATCTTGGGAGTGGATGAGAGATATGGTAGTTCAAAAGATAGATCCCAGGGAGATTGTATGTAAATCCATTTATTTTAGTTGTGTGTTGCTAATTGGATGCATCCGAAGGTCCATATAATTCAGAAGTCAGCTCCCCAGCATGGCTAAGATCAATTTATTATGCTCCGAGATGTCAGCAGGATAACTTGTGCTGTGGAGGAGGAAACTATTCACTTGCACCTAGAGGATGTTTTTTTGACCAAACTTTGGGTGGACAAATTGAAAGCAATGAATGTTAATGTGTTTTACAAGGATAAGCTCACTCTATCCCCTCCTGCTTCAAGATTGCAAGGGGACACCTTCATTTTGTGCATGCAGACTCCCTTCCAGTTGAACATGTTCTGACACCTCAGGAATGGCAGGTTCATCGGAATCGACACAATGCATAATGTAACTCATTTCCAGGAGGTGCTTCTCTTCACAATCATCACTAAGGACCGGTGGGGCTATAGTATGTACAATAAATTAATTCCAGTGCATATATACATGTTGTACTTATGACCAAGCCTCAAAGGCAGGCTCCATGCATGCCCTATTTGTAGATAAACCAGAAGGTTATATTGAGTCGGAAATGAGTATGTGTTGCACAGGAAGGATCTCAGGTGTACTAGTGAGTACAGCAACTGAGGGATACAAATGTCAACTACTACTGTATGTATGTGGCAAGTGCTACCAAACAATACCAAATAGTAATTAGATAATTACCTATAAGTCCCAAAGAGTGTAGATAAGGCCAATAAGTGGCAACACAAAGGACAGTGACACAAATCAATGTATAGCAATACAAACTCACTTTTAACACTATTTTCAGAGCAACATCAGCTAAGTATTTTCCCAGAAAGATGCTCCACTAGAGCAGGGCTCACCAGTGCTAAAAGGGTTTCTTACTCTGTATTGGCCACCAGCATGTAAGAAATCTGGTGGATAAGAAACAAGTTGTTCCTCAAAGGCTGGAAGTGATCTTTGGATGCACATGATGGTTGAGGGGAGAACACAGTTGAGACCTTGAGGAACTCCAACATTGTCTACACACTGTCTACACCACATACAATTCAAAGCTCTGCTGGCACATGGCACAGATATCATTGTTGTAATTATATAAAAAAACATGTTGCTCTCAATCATATGTACTGAAGTCCTTCAAAATGTCATCCATTACAGTGTCCGAATCATCTGTGAAGAGAGCACCAAGGGGGTTGTAGTCTATTTTCGACTTCCTGCTCATGGCCACCTCTGGCATTGCCTATCCATTGATAAAGTCAAGGCATTGCTTCTTGAGCATGAATTTGAGTAACTGAAGGGCTTCCATGAGCATGGGGCTCATCTGATTTCATTTCATGGTGTCTGTCTCCTTTGCTGATGAGAACACATGTTTGCAAGGTACAGATGTGGCCTGGATCAGGAGATAGTCCATTGTGATCACAAACAGCATCAGGAACTTGGTTTTGTTGGCCTATCAGAGTGTGAGCCATCACACTATCCAACAGCATGAGCCTAACCTCCTAAAATTTCAAGATGTCAGTCTGATTAGTAGAGAGATCACCTGATGCATACTTCCAGTATTCTGCTTCAACTATGAACTCCTGGAGAGAGGACTTGCTTTCATATGCCAAGTGTTCGACTCAGAGTTGCATTGGAGGTGCTCTACCTCCAGGGTGTGGGACAGGGTGAACAGGGGAGTTGGATGGTTCAATGATAGG
Organism: Russula virescens; assembly: GCA_003316435.1. NCBI lineage: Eukaryota > Fungi > Basidiomycota > Agaricomycetes > Russulales > Russulaceae > Russula > Russula virescens. The sequence goes on from QFEY01001464.1 coordinate 17,840, forward strand.
CATGGACAATTGACAATGGTACTGGTGCACCTATGCAAGATATGAGTGAGACTCAATAAGGCAGTAGATGGTACTTACAAGATCCAAAATGATGTTTTTTGAGTGCTGGACATATATCATTTCCCATTCCTTGTTGATCCACAAGAAGCACACAGCAGGATTGAGGACTGGGTTCAAGTTGGCAGTCAGAGCAGTGACATCAGGCATAGAAACTTACACATTACAATGACATATGCATCTGTCTTATCCATCGAACATAGTATTTCTTAGCCCAATCCAGGCCAATGTCCATCCAGAACTTGAGGATCTTGTGTTGTTCTCTGAGGTTTTCCCATTCTGTTATGAACATCTTGAAGTGGGAGATGGTGCACAACAAGACAGGTGTCAATTTGGATGATATGCTCTGCTGAAAAGTGTGAGAAACCTGTTGTTCAATGAGTGCACATCTTGGGATCTTAGTCAAGTAAGAAACTTATAAGTAAGACTGCTTCTAAGCCCTCCAGGATCTCCCAGTCTAGGTCTGACAGCCTGCAAAACAAAGAGTCAGATAATTTGGTGTCAAAATACATATCAATGGCCTAAGTCAAGTATTCTGTTAGTCATTGCTGTTCTGTCACAGTGATCAAGACCAATTTACTGGGCAGAGTTCTTGTAGATGCATCAGCATCATATAGACTGAATCCCACATCATCTTCATGTCTCTCAGAAGTTGCAGTTCCAGGACTACAACCACAGTGCACTTGCCATTGCCATCCTTCATGGTGAACCAACCATGCTCATTACCATCTTGGATGAACTTCTGAAAGTCCTTCCTATGTTTGTCAGAAGAGTGCAAGAGATGAATGACCCTCTGAGCATGCCTAAGTGGATTGCATTTAATGCCCTTGTGCAACACTTGCAAGAGTGTGAAGGCCAGACCTTTGCAAAAAACTGAGTTCTGAGGTGGAGAGGTCTAAGTTCAAGTTTGTTGTGTGATCAATTATCACTCCAAGTTGATGTCAGTGCCTATTTGAGGTGGGGTCAACTGGTTCAAGTTCTATCTTTGTCTGGGGATCCAATCCCTCACAAATACATGTGAGGCTGCCTTGATTCCTCTAGCTACGTAACTGTCCTTCTGGGGTATTTCACCTCTTAAGGAAATAGGTGGTCGATGAAGAGTTGTTCCTGTGCCTGTAGCACTAATAGTAAGACTATCTGGTATAGTCTTACTATGACGAGTTCAAGAGTACTTAGTACTAGTCCCACTAGTACTAGGCTTAGAGTTTGGTCCAGAGTAGCTTGAATAGTAGTGGGCAAACTACTCTTCAAGCTGTAAGAGGAAAGTAGATTGTTTGCGATAAGAGCCAAGTCAGGCTTAGAGTACATGAGGCTACAAACCGGTGCTACTTATACTACTTCCAAGCCACCAAGTACCAGGATCCTAGGGTAGAGTTATTGCCCTAATACACTGAGTCAGAGATAATGAGTTGTATAGTAATGAGTCAGAGACGAGTCAACAGCCACTACTACTAGCAGGTGTACTAGTAAGTGAGTCACATGGGGTTAGGAGATAGGAGATAGGCAGTAGGTACTAAGGTGAATCAGGCAGTCCAAAAGGGAACATACAGAGAAATGGGAGAAGCCAAAAAGAATTTTACCAGTGGGAAATGGGTTATAGCACCACCCTCTCATCTAGGCAGTTGTTCCCACACAACTGTCAGAGATCCCCATACAGGAGGTCGACGAGCTCATTAGTCATCATTGAGGGCAAAGGGGTCTGAGGCCAGGTACTGGGCTCAGACAGAGGTGTAAAGGTCTGTCCATGTGGGGCAATGCATGTGAGGGGAGGTGAGCTTTTTGTAGAGCTCGGGGTGGTAGAGGAGGACATAGAGGCTGTGGTCAGTGCTCTTACATAAAAAGAACTTGGCTGTTGGTACAGCCCAGAAGTACATGACCCACTCCTTCCATTGGCAGTTGAGGGATTGCATCTCCCTCCTACACTCCTTCCTCCACACACTGTTGGGGTTAGGGTGTCTGCAGTTGTTGTAAAACAACTGTGTGGCATCCCTTCCTCACAACTTGTCAAACAAGTCGAAGAAGAGGATGTCCGTGTCCCCTCCTTCAAGTAGGGCAGGGACCATGAGGTGCTGGGGGGAAAGGTGCTGGGCGGTGCTGTCCCTGAGGAGGGCACGGCAAAGGCGGGTGAGGTCATTGGCGGGTTTGCAGTGGGTGAGGAGTCGCAGGGTGTTGTAGTCACTCTGCCTGTCAGCTGTCCTGGTGACCCAGGACATGATGTCATTGACAGCAGGGTGGTGGAGGTGTGGGACGAGGTCCCAGTCGGTGCAGTCAGGGATGGGGTCAGTGTGGTATATGGCAGCGAGGTCGGTGGCAGAGAGGTGTGGCATTTTATGGACCTTTGGACAAAGGGGCGGGAGGTTGAGGAATGAAAGGTGGTGCGAGAGGGATGACAGTTGGTGGTGGTGGTCAGGTGTAGAGGAAGATAATGAAGATGATAAGGATGGTGATGAGGAGCCCAAAGACTGTCAGGGTGAGGATAAAGGTAAGAGGTAATATGTTGGGCTAGGGGATGTGTTGGGTCATTGGTGAGGATGAGAGGTGATGACTTTTCCTCTTCCATGACCAGGGTTCTTATACACATTGACCTCCTGGTTGGTTCTCCACCTGAAGTTCTTTTTCTTTTGGCAGGTTTTTCGCCATTGGCTTCCTCCATGCTGTCCTCTGGGGTTCTTGTTTTATCTCCCTGTGTCCTAGGGTCTGTGCCTTCTCCTGCTGCAGTGCTTACTGTGGTGAGATAGTCCCTAACAAGTTCTGGAGCATGTAGGTCTGATTTGTTAACCCATGAATCATGTGCCAGTGAGTAGTCCTTCCATCTGACCAGGTATTGCTTCTTTCATCAATAGGTACATTCCTGTAGAATCTTCTCCACTTCCCATTCTGGTTCTCCTTCTATGATATCTGGGGGTGGTTCCAGGAAGTTGGGTCTGTGCAATTCCGTCTCCTTATAAGGTGTCATTAAGGAGGCATGGAAGACCAGGTGTATCTTCCATCCAGGTGGCAGTTCTAGTTGGTATGAAGTTGATGATATTTGGGTGGCTACCCTGAAGGGTCTGTACTGCCTTGGGGATAGCTTCTTTGATTGGTATGGGAGGTTCAGGTTTGTGCCCTCTAACCAGACCTTGTCATCTGGTTTGTAGGGCGTAAACTTTGTTGCTTTGGTCATGCACTCCTGCTCTTTATGCATAGCCTCTTGGGCAGCAGTTCTGAGCTCCGTAATCTTGTCTATTCTTTCTTCAAGGCTGGGTAACTGTGCTTTTCTGGTTGGTTGGTGTATCATGGGGATGTATCCTAGGATAAGTTCATACAGGGTTTTCTTTATTGTGCTAGATGGCCATGAGTTTCTCGTGTACTGAGCTATGGGGAGCCATTTAGCCCAGTCATTCTGGTCCTTGTTACAGAACATCCTGAGGTACTGTTCCAAGGACTGGTTGGTCTTTTTGCTTTGTCTGTCTGTCTGTGGATGGTAGGCTGTGCTGATGTTTTGTCATATCCCAAGGATCCAGCACAGTTCCTTTGAGAAGTTTGCTGTAAACCGGGTGTCCCAGTCTGAGATTATCTTCTTTGGTAGTCCATAGTGAGGCATCATGTGTTTGTAATGCTCCTGAGGGCGTTAAGGGTTGACTTGACCTAGAGAAGTTTCATATAGGTGGAGATCCTGCTAGCACGAGAGAGTGTTCTGTCTGGTGACAATGATACACTCCCAAGGTCCGGTCTAACCCTTGGTACCTAGGCTCAGCACTATGGATTGAGAGCAATCTTAGAGAGAGATTGCTATGAATCTGTTCGATTACTGCTCCAAGTGCAGTAAAGACTTATAGAGTTGAATAGGCCATTCAACAGTTGCCTAAGACTGATAGAGATGAAGAGTTGCACTAAGTTCTGAAGGGTGCTTCCAAGGGAAGGGCCTTTAGAACTTCTATATTGTAGTGGTGAGGGTAGAGGAGGTCTTCTACACTCAACACTATGAACAAGAACGAATCGATTTCAGGAAGATAACCAAGTTGAGCTTGGGGTACAAGGTACTCTAAGGTGTGACTTTTATACTACAGGGATGCCCCAAAATGGGCAGTCTGAATATGGTACAAGTATGAGTCTGGAAGAGATGGAACATGAGTCAGACTCGTTACGACTCCTTTAGAGTCCGAGTCACAAGGCGTAGCCTCAAGGCACGTGTTGAGTCACAGCCTTATCTATGAGTTGCCTGGGGCATATTTGTAAGTGTATCCGTAAGCGGTCTAGATCAGGTAGATGAGACAAGAACAGAAAGAAAGGAAAAAAAGGTTTACATAGGCCAATATTGTAACAGTGTTGAGCATAAAGTCTAGCCACTCCTTCTGCGTCTATTGACTCTTGGCAGGGGATGAAGATGGCTGCTTTTGAGCAGTTGTGGTCTGTGATGGTTAAAATTGAGTTGTAACCCTCAGATTCTGGTAGTTTCACCATGAAATCCATTGCTATGGTTTGGAAAGGTAAGGCATCTGGTGCCAGGGTTATTGGAAATGGTGGGGGTTTCGATGGATGGGTGTTTATCTTGTTCATTTGGCATGTTCCACATCCCTGGACATACTCTGTCACTGTGTTTCACATGCCTGGCCACCAGTAGTATTTGGCAATTAGCTCAGTGGTTTTGGCAATTCCTGGATGTCCAGCAGAAAAAGAGGAGTGAAAATGGGTTATCACCCCCCACTTTAGGTCATTGTTTCCCACAACAATGAGGCTGGGCCTGTTCCAGTAAAGGTCATCCAAGACAGCCAGTCCATGGGCCCTTTGCCATTTAGTCAAAGTGTCTAGTGCTTCACTTTTCTTCTGTACCTCCTGTACTTTGAGGTCTAGTGCCTCTATATCTGTTCCTTGGCCCCGGCCTTGCTGAATTTCTTCAGCAGTGACTCCGGACCAGCCAAGGTCCATAGCTGCCACTAGTTCCCTTCATTCAGGAGTGTCCAGGGAGAATGCCTCATCTGGGAAACAGGTGACTTCTGGGTTCTCCACTGGCACATTATAGTTGGGTTGCCTAGATAGTGCATCTGCATGGTTTGTTAGTCCTGGTTTATATATGATCTGGTGATTGTACTGGGCCAGATCAGTGTTCCAATTCAGTACTTGTTGCTATGATCTGTCTCAGGATCGTTATTGCGATAGCAATCAAATGATGTTCTAGTATTCAAGCAAGTCAGCAGAGGGAGCAGAGCTCAACCTATGCGTCAGGTAATCTTGTGGTAGGACTGAATGTGGTTCTAAGTCGAGTGAAGTCGCAAGTTGCCTAATTAGGCAGGAGGCCAGGCCGGTTTGGTCCAGTACAGGTAGTGCACAGGCAAGTTGATTGATGTAGCTCAATCAGTAAGCTCCGTGTGACTTGTGAGTGAACACAAGTCAAGAATGAATGATCAGAGGTAAAGAGGGCCTTGTATGCACACACAAGAGGTTCAGAGTGAATGAGATGAAAGCTGAGTTAACTCAGGCTTAGGGCCTAAGTTCCATACTAGCATAGGTATAAATACAAGTATGTTACTAGATGACAAATCAGTCTTGCTAAGTAGTTAACTGAGCTGACTAAGTGTGATCAGTAATGCTAGGTAATCAATCAAGTAATCCAAGTAATCAGACAAGGAGATCAGTAAGCAATGAATCAGCGAGTGACAAAGAGTATAGTAAGTGAGCTGATGAATCACAAGGTAATCTGACAAACAGATGACATCAAGCTGATCAATGGTACAGTAATCAGATCATGAGAACAGAGATGATAACAAATGAACAGTAATCAGTACAGTAATAGAGTGACAAGAAGGCAAACATAGCAGAAGGTTCTGGAAGTCACATGATGTGACATATGATCAATCAGGTGATTGATCACCTGATGTAGCACTTGACCAGTCATGTGACTGGTCACCTGACAAGACATGTGATCTGTCATATGACAGATCATGCAAGGGTTCTGGAGAAGGTGCAAAGGGTAATGAGTCCCAGAGGATTAGCTGGGAGGTATGGTCAAGGGTACAGGAAGGGTCCATGGGTGGACCAGGGCCAGAGCTTGTAACACTTGTGGTGGTAATTTCCTTGGGTCCCTATAATACTGGAGATTTGCATGATCCATAAAGATGAGTACAGGATCATCAGTGTTCTTTAGCAAGTAGCTCCAGTGCCTAAGTCCTCTGAGCATCCCTAGGTATTCTCAGTCATAGATGGGGTAATTTTGTTCTGCTGAGCTGAAGGTACCCAAATGGTACCCAATTACTCATTGCTTTTCTTTGTATTGTTGAAGCACACATGCTCTCCTCCCAATTAGGATGGAAGTATCCCTTATTGGGATTATACCTATTTCTTATTTCACAAGTCACTCCTTTACTATCTACGGAGATATGTAGTCACATCACACCCTCCTTCATGTATATAAGGACTGCTGTTTTGCCCCATAATGACCAGTGTGGTTTTCTCCCACTTTGTAGTACACAGTTATAGTCATTAGCACAACTGGTGAGCCTGCTATGCGCACATTGTGCTGCTGACAGGTTATGGGCCCTGGTAGCCCCTCACCCTCTTGCTGTGCCGAAAGGCTGCACTTGAGTGGTGTTGTTTTCCCTAGAGGAACGCCCCTGAGTGGGGATTGCCTAAAAGACCTATAGGTCGCTAGAAATAGTGATCACAAGGCATGGGAAAATGTTTTGATGTGTTTCACCACTCAGAACAGGCTTCTACCAGTTGTGGCACTCTCTTATCTCCCAGAAAATATAATGGGAATAATAGAGACGCCAACCCATAGTTCTGGAAGCATTATTCCTTTTCTGGATTCACTCAGCATTTCATCATGCTGACTTAAGGTTCTTTATCCAGAACGCTTCCATTTATAACTATGACCCAACAAAGCCAACCACAAATTGCCATCCTTGATGGAGACAACTATGGTGAATGGGCGCCGAAGATGAAGGCCTTGTTCAGGTCCTTGGACCTGTGGCTTATCATCTCTGGGACCTTCACCAGGCCAGGTTTTGCTGACCTGGCTGCTCCCACTGCACTGGAGCATCAGGAACAGGCAAAATGGGACACTGCTGATCAGCGCACCCTGGGGCAAATTCAGCTCTGGGTGATGGGTGGAATCTGGGAACTCTTCTCCTTAACTGCTGCACAAGCAGAGCGGACTTCCAGCCAGGTCTGGACCGCTTTGGAAGGAGTGTTTGGTGCCTTATCAGCGCTGAAAATTTTTGATTGTTGGAAGAAGGTTCAAAACTTCCACATCACGCCCAGATTGCCCCCAACTCTGCAGCTACAGAAGCTTGACAGCTTCTATCAGAAGTTAACCGATAATGGGGTTGTTGTTGCCGACTTTCTGAAGGCAATGATGCTCCTAACCCGTTTGCCCGAGCCTCACGCTTCATTCATCATCCCACAGGTGTTTAATGTTGCCCTGGTCACGAACATCACATATGATGTGGCCAAAATGCACATTAAATGCTTCTGGAATGTCCAGTTGGCGAAGCATGCAGGGAAAGTACCTGCCCAGATCGCCTCATCTTCCCAGGTAAACAAAATTAGTAATGTAAAGAGAGCTCCTAACCAGTCCCAGTCCTTTCATTCCCAGGGACAGTCCTTTCATCCCCAGGGACAGCCTCATCAGCAGGGAGCGCCCCAAAAGGGCAGCACCCAGCGCCGGAATAAGAAAAAGAACTTCCAAGGAGGCTGAGGTAAGGGAAAGGGTAAGAAGAAGCATGATACTGTCCACTTCGTCTCTACCGCCTCTCATGAGGCACCAACAGTCCATACTATCGCAACCATCTCCCCATTGGGCCTCACACAGAGACTTGCAGTTGAGGAACCACCAGTCTCTCCCATTCGTTCAGAGGGACCATATGATTCGCTCAACAGTGCATACAGTCTACTTGAGCGCCTTAACGCCCTACCAACAACCAGGATGCTCCAGAGGGTAGAAGGCCAGTTTATGACTGGAATACCTTCGATGATCCCTGAGGCAGAGATGGATTCGGACAACTATGGGTCCGATACCTCTTTAGGTACAGACATGGACTTTGAGATGTGCGAGCAGCTGCAAGAGGCAGCTGACAGATGCTTCGAATGGGCACTGCCCGAGACCCCCCTTTTCTATGCCTCTCCTGCACCTGACACTCCTAGGGTCGCCTCACCAGCACCCAGGAAGGCTGCGAAGAAGGTCTGGAGACGCCAGGACTACCCTGAGCTCTCTAATGATGAGTGGTTAGGCATAACCGGTACGATTAGCACTACTACTAGCAGCAAATCGCTCCGGGGTTGGAGTGCCCCTCCCACTAACTCTGCCACCGCTCCATTTACAGATGAGGAAGATGATGCAGGCCTCCCTGAAGGCTCTGGCCTCCCTGACACTGCAGTCAGAGGAGCATCGTGCATTGAAGACCTCCTTGATTGGGGCTCCGATGATGCTATGGGACCATACATCCAAAATAACCCTTTAAAATGCGCCACTAACTTGCCACTGCCTTTAGTTCTGGCATGTGAACGCTTGAGTGCAACGGACAAGGAGATTCTCTCCAAGTATGTTTGTACTTGTCCTACGGCTGCATGTGATTATTGTAGGGGCATCGCTTTGAGCCCTAATTGGTTACTGGACTTGGGGGCTTCGGCCCATTTTACTCCCATAATTTCCGATCTTTTAACCTATGAGCCTCTCCCCTCACCAGGGAAGGTTGGCACAGCAGCGCATACCATTGAATTAAAAGGGTATGGCACCGCGCTCATAGAGTTTAAGATCAACCACCAAGGGAATAGTGTAACCAAGATTCTAAGGATCGAAGTGCACTATGTGCCACGCCTTACAACAAGGATATTATCCCTTGGTACTTTTCTAAAAGAAGGAATGTGCATTTATGGGGACGCTGCAAAATTAAACCTTCTACTGCCTGGGATTAAAACCCCAGTGCTCCAGTGTCTACCACAATTTCCTGGTGACAACATGTACTGGCTTAAAACAAAGCAGGTGTTGGCACACACCATTCATACTGTCTACAAAGAAGACTATGACCTGATGCACAGACGTCTTGGACACCCCTCCAAAGAGGTACTCCGACATGCTCAGGATCACACCACTGGATTCCCATCCATCGTCTTCCCTGAGAGATCTCCCCTTTGTTCAGGATATGCGAAGGGAAAGATGACTGAAAAGTCCTTCCCTCCATCCACTTCACATGCATCACAACCCCTACAGAAGATCCATTCTGATATTAAGTCTTTCCCAATAGCGTCATACCACCACTATAAGTATTTCATAAGCTTTGTGGATGACCACTCGTCATTTGCTTGGATGACCTTTCTGCGCGAAAAATCATCTGCAATCGCTGCACTTCATCACTTCCTAGCAATGATAGAGAATCAATATGGGAAGACCATAAAAGAATGGATGTCTGATGCAGGTGGCGAGTACAAAAGCAATGCATTTCTTGCTGTACTCAAAGACAAAGGGATAAAGATTCTTCAGAGCATGCCTCATACACCACAACAAAATGGGTGTGCAGAGCAATTTAATCGCACAATAATGGATAAGGGGGAAGCCATGTGGCATGATGCATGCCTCCCTGATTCCTGGTGGGAATTCTCTGTGCAACATGCCGTTCATATCTATAACCGGACTCCCACAGTTCGCCTTAAATGGCAGACACCTGGTGAAGTTATGAACAGACAGAAGCTGGACATCTCGCATCTGAGAGTCTTTGGCTGTGGTGCATATGTCTTCTTGACACCGTCTCAAAGGAAAGACAAGCTCTCCCCACATTCAGTACTTATAATGTACTTGGGGATTGATGCTGGCATCAAAGGTCACCTCTTTATGAGAGCTGACAATCGCTTAGTCGGAGCGACTACTGCGATATTTGATGAAGAATTCTTTCCCAAATGTAAGACAGTGAAGCAACGTTCTACCACTCGTGTTAGGGAGCCAGTCCATGAGCAACCCTCGGCAGATGCGCCGAGTGAATTGCCTGGTCCTCCACCTAACCCTCCTACCTTTCCTTGGGACTCGCAACCTCATCCCTTCCCACCTGCACCTTCACCTCCTCAACCGCCTGGACCATCTACTCCTAGACTGCCTAAAAAGCCTCACCGGCAACAAGGATTGCCGACACCCCCTAGGAGTAAGATGCAGCCTGGACAACCATTGGGTGAACCTCCCAGTCCACTGCTGTTTGTCCCACCACTTCCTGGCCCAAGTAGCCAGCCCCAAGCAGTGCAATGAAGAGGACCTCCTCTTCCTATGCGCTCTCCAGAGCGACCACCTCCTAGGAGATTACCCTCTCCCAATCCTGCTCTTAGGAGGTCTGCACGCTTGAGAAGACCCCCTCTATGACCTGGGAATGTGTATGGGGAACAAAGGCACCCCACAGACATTTTGAGGGACACTAGTCATCAGAGGCGGGGGGAACAGTTGATCTCTAGGCACTCTACTCCGGAACCAGAGGCCAGAGTTCCAGGAGGCTTGGAATTTGATGAACCAGCCTCCCCCCTGCCTGCTACACCAGAGGATTTATCTGAACTAGAATATGTGGATAACCCTGCAGCTAGTTCCTCTGGTAGCAGTACTACAACTGACGACGATTCCCAGAATGAAGTAGAAGGAGCTCTACCTACCATGGCAGAGGAAGGGGGAGCAAGGTTTCTGAATCATCTGCTCACCAAAGCAGTAACCACAGATTCAGAAGTCCCAAATCTCTCATCAATAAGAGAGTGGTCCTTCAAGGACATAATGCACATGCCTAGCGCACAACAAAAGGATTGGATAGATGCTTGCAAGCAGGAGCTTAACTCACTCCATGTGCGAGACGTCTATGATTTGGTGGATCCTCTGCATGGTTGGAGAATCATAAAGAACAGATGGGTCTTCGATCAGAAGACTGATGGTCACAAAAGAGCCTGCCTTGTTGCGAAAGGCTTCTCTCAGGTTGAAGGAGTGGATTACAGTGACATCTTCTCACTGGTAGTGAGGTATGAATCGGCACGCCTCATGTTTGCACTAGCAGCAGTGCAAAAATGGCACATGAGAAGCGTAGATGTTTGCACTGCATTCCTCTATGGGGAGCTAGATGAGGAGCTCTACATGGAACAACCTGAAGGATTTAAAAAGAGAGGCCAAGAGCACAAGGTGATGCAACTAAAAAGAGCTATCTATGGTCTAAAACAAGCAGCACTCCAGTAGTGGAGAGCGCTGGATAGATCCATGGCAAAGCTAGGCTTCAGATGCTTGAAGTCTGACTCAGGACTCTTTGTAAAGTTCGCTGCAGGTGGTACCAGAGTCATTGCCATTGTCTATGTTGATGATATCATATTTCTGGGACCAGATTTGTGCAAAGTGAACATTGCCAAAGACCTCTTCATGAGGCAATGGGAATGTTGAGATATGGGAGAAACAAAGGAGTTCTTATGGATGAAAATCCTTCGAAAAGGGCACATCGTGCTCCTACACCAAGAAGAATACCTTAAGAAGGTATTGGAGTGCTTTGGCATGAATAATGTGAAAGCAGCACCAACTCCTCTTCCATCTGGATACGTTCCAACCCCCAATACTGCTCCAGCTAATGACAAGCTGCAAAGCAAGTATCAGCAACTGATCGGTTCCCTCCTATATCTTATGATAGGAACCAGACCAGACATCACCTTTGCAGTAACAAAAATGTCACAGTTTGCAGCCAACCCAACTAAAGAGCACTATGATAAGGCTCTTTATATTTGTTGCTACCTAGTAGGCACTTCTAAGTACCAACTAGAGTATGGATGAGCTGCAACTGGCATAGAAGCGTTTGCCAATGCCGATTGGGGATCAGAACCTTCCAGTAGGCGTTCTACCTCCAGATTTCTAGTAAAATTTGGAGGGGCAGCTGTCTCATGGAATAGTAGAGCGCAGAAAACCGTTGCACTCTCTTCCACTGAAGCAGAGTATATGTCTATGAGCGATGCTTCTAGACAACTGGTATGGATAAAATCCATGATGAGAGAAATTGGTTACTCTCTCCAGCCATTACCACTCTGCAGAGACAATCAAGGGGCTATATTTAATGCCTCTAACCCTGTCCAAGAGAAATGCACTAAACATATCAACATTCGCTTCCACTACATAAAAGATGTAGTGGAGCAGGGGGAGATCGCACTATTCTATGTGCAATCTGATGAAAACCCTGCTGATATGTTCACTAAAAACCTCGTCAGAGATAAATTCCTGAGATGTAGGAGTTGTCTTGGACTAACCTTCTGGTAAGACTCCCTTTAATGAAAAAGGAATGCGGAACAGAGACTCCTTCTCTGCTCCCCACTCCTCTTACAAAGAAGGACCTTTTGCGAAAGCAAGAGGTGGGTCTATGAGGATAAGTTAGTTCCTTATTCATCCACCCCTTTATTTCGCTACTATAGTCTAGCTACAATTTCTTGTATCCTTTGCTGCACTTTGCCCACTCTCTTGACTACTCAAACCAGATGGGGTGGCATGGCTCTGAAGACCCATGCCACTGCATCCGATTAGAATAGACAAGACTTTGGACAAAAAGCCCAGTAAAAGGGATACAAGAAATATAGCCATGCAAATTCTCTTCTTGTCCCCCTCTACATCCTGGTTGTAAAAACAGGTGCAAATTCTACCATCTGGGGAGTGGAAGCGATGAACTCTCTCCCACTTTCCTGATGATAGAATATCGCATGTTTTCCAGACCAGGGTATAGGGGAGAACAGGAAGAGGACTCTTTCTGTAGAGGGAACGATGCCTTAATCATCATTCCCTGTACAGAAATAGTGCAGTCGCGCAGCACGTTGACTCTCCCATTAAAGGAGCAGATTAGCTTCCTTTGGAGCGAGGTTGCACTGAATTAATTCTGCACTATCTAGCTTCAAAAGAAGCTTCTCTTCCCTTTGGTGGGAGGAGATCAAAGAGTTGCGTGACTATACTAACTAGAGAATCTTTTCTACAGTCTCTGCCACCTCCTTCTTATTCCTTGTCCCTGTGCTGCCTTTAAGGGCGAGAGAGAAAGTGTGGTAGTTCCCCTTTCTCTTCTCACCTCTAAAGGCGTTAAAGGGATATGGATAAGAAGAAGGTTGTAGTGAGATGCTGTAGAAATAACTCCTTTGGCATTTCCTGCATGCTCTCCTTCAGATTGGAGAGTGGCAGACATTCACCCGCCTTTCACTCTTCAGTCTGAAAGGGAGGTGATGCAAGAAGAGCCAATGGAAATATGTGCTTCTGCTTGGTTGCTCTTCAGATTTTGAAGTGGATGACCTTGCAGATCCTCCACATCAAAATCCAAAGGAGGACAAAGAAGATGCGCATATCTCTAGTATAAGCTAAACATCTTTTAGTAATGCTTTGTGCAACACTTGAGATCACAAGTGATGCGTCATTAGAATGATATCTATTGATGCATTGCTTGTTATCTCCAGTGCCCATTGAAGTGTTACTAGGACCCTTCATAGTGAGATGGGAAAGAATTGCTTGGTAAACCGTTCTATCCTTCCTTATCTCACTAAGAATGGCATTGCCTTTATACACTCCTCAAGTAGGAATGTTTCGGCAAGGTGTCTAGCCGTAGCTAAGGAGTACTATCAGAACCTTTCCCGTTTCTTCTCCATCTCCAGATAACACGAGTTGGTTTTGGGAGATTTAATAATCCTATTACCAACTTGTGTCATCTGAGAGCAGTGAGAAGAGACAGGAAAGAAAGTAACCTGCACTCTTTAAATCTCTCTGAACTTCTTCCATGCAGTCCAACAGGGGGAGTAATTGGGATGGGTGAATAGACGATCACTCCTTTTGCCCATTCCAATTACTCTCCTTAGTAGGACCGTGAGAGAAGTTCAGAAGGGGATAGAGAGTGCATGTACTGTTGAAATGTTGACGGGATTGAACTGTTCTGTGGTGCAACACTCATCAGGAAAAGTATGCAACTGGGATAGGTGGAGAGAATCACTCCCTACCTGCCTCAGTCGCATTTTCTGGATGGGTATCGCAGCATAGACTTGTCTCCCAACCTCTCTCCCAAAATCGGAGAGATTGAACAGTGCTGAATAGTCTTCTCACAATGATGGAGGAGATACAGCACAACGCGACAAGACAGTACAGCATGAGATACTGCTCAGTTACCTTGTCCAGGATAATATCATGCACAACTTACCTGTGTGCCCCTGGGTACACTAGGTAAGGGGGAGTGTTGAAGCGCACATGCTCTCCTCCCAATTAGGATGGAAGTATCCCTTATTGGGATTATACCTATTTCTTATTTCACAAGTCACTCCTTTACTATCTACGGAGATATGTAGTCACGTCACACCCTCCTTCATGTATATAAGGACTGCTGTTTCACCCCATAATGACCAGTGTGGTTTTCTCCCACTTTGTAGTACACAGTCGTAGTCATTAGCACAACTGGTGAGCCTGCTATGCGCACATCGTGCTGCTGACATGTATACTGGGTTTCCTTTATCATCTCAGTGGTCATTGGGGTGTGGTTCTCATTGGTACAGTATGGCTCCCATAGCATATAGGGAGGTGTCTGTTTCTAGTTCGAATTGTTGTTTCTGGTCCAGTGGTACTAGGACCAGTTCTGAAGTGACTGCAGCTTTTAATGCCTGCACTGCTTGTTGGCACTCATTGGTCCATTTGAATTTCTTGTCTTTCTTGGTTAGTTCGGTGAGGGGTTTGGCAATTGCAGCAAAGCCTTTGATGAAGGGCCTTTGGTAGCCGACTACTCCAAGGAAGCTTCTGACCTCTGATACCATGGTCAGCTCCTCTTGATAGTAGGTGATCCCTGCAATCTTTGCCGGGTCAATGGAGAGTTCCCCATTTCGTACTCGAATCCCCAAGAAGTCCATTTCTGGTTGTTCAAAGATACACTTTTCTGGTCATAAGTGTAGGTTGTTTTCCTGGCAAACCTGCAGAAAGTCCCTGCAGATCTGTCTGTGATGTTCCAAGTCTCCTTCATGGGTCATTACCCCAGCGTCGTCCATATAGTATCTGAACTCTCCAGGGTAGCGCTGTTCCAGTGGCCTGAAGATTTCCAACCCAAATCAGCAAAAGGTAGGGGGTGTGTTGGTCATCCCAAAGTTCATGACCAAGGACTCAAAGAGTTCTCTAGAGGTCTTGAACCCTGTCTTCCATATGTCTTCTTCTGCAATTTGGATGTTGTTATAGCCCCACCTAATGTCGAATTTGCTGAAAAGGACCTTATCCTTGAGGTTGTTGTGGATGTCTGTGATGAATGGCATCAGGGTCATGTCCCGCACAGTCCACTTATTTAGTGGTTTGTAGTTGACTACAGGTCATTTGTCACCATTTTTCTTGTTCACATAGAATGTGGAGCATCCAAAAGGTCCCTTTCTGGGTCTGATGAATCCTTTAGCCAGGTTGTCATCAATATATTTGTCTTCCACCTCCTTCTCTTTTAGACTAAGGGGGTAGGCTCAACAGTTTATTGTGTCTGAGGCTCCTGGTTTCAGGATGATTTGGTGGTCGCAGTTCTGTGATGGGGGAAATCTTTGGGCTTCTTCCTTGGAGAAGACTCTCCAGAAGTCTCAGTATTGACGGGGTATCCGTTGCTTTGTCCCCTCCTTGTCCAGGAGGTCTTCCTGAGGTTCTATCCTAGCTTTGATAGCCATCTGTGTGGCCAGAGTGGTTTTTGCTACCACCATTTTGGGTTCTTCATTCCAGGTTGTCATGTAGAGGGCATCCCCATCTTCTAGGGATCCTTTGGCCTTGAGGTCCATAACAATAGTGTCGATTGCCTCCTTAATTTCATATTTCTGCTTTGCTCTGAGCATTGTTTCCGCATAGATGGTGTTCCCTAAGACTTTCCCTGCCTCCCAGTCTATGTCTGGGTTAAAGGATCATAGCCAAGACATCCCTAAGATAGCTTGATTTCTTCCTAGATTAGTGACATAGAAGCATTGTTGGTTTCTGAGGTCACCTTTAGTCATGTACAAGTCACAGTACTTGTCAATAGTTCCGTGTCGGTTCAGGGTTCTGTCTACATTGTAGATGGTTCATGGTTCATCCAGTTTTCTAGTTCCCAAGCGATGCTTGAGGACAGTTCGATAGTCGATGAAGTTGTTTGTTGCCCTGCTGTCGATGAGTGCTTTCATAGTCACCATTCCAGAGTAGTGGTACAAAGGGATTGATATTTCCACACAAGTCTGTTGTACAATGAACATTCTACTCTTGTCTGCAGTCCTTACTGCAGCAATCAGTTTGGACCTGGCTAAAAATCTGGCGAGTTGGGCAACATATCATAGTTCTCGAGGGTGAAGTTGATTCTGTCTTCCTTGGTCCACTTGGTCATGGCTGCTTGGGCTTGTTCCTTGGTAATTTCCTTTGGTTCTTCAATGTCAATGGCTCTGATAGATGCAGGTGGTTCCCCATTTCTCTGTCCCCACTGGCCTCAGTCTCTAGGTTGACCAGTTACTCCAGACTGGGTTCTTGGTTTGGATGGGTTAGTGGGGCAATCACAGCACAAATGTCCCAACTTTCCACATGCAAAGCACCCTCCTAGTAGCTTGAGTGCTTCTTGTTTTTCAAGAGAGAATGGTGGTCCCCCTTGTCCTTGGTTTTTGAGCTGTATGGCATCGATGTCCATAGCATTTGGGTTCTTGCTTGCATTCTTTGCCTCTTGTAGTTTCATGTAAAGGGCTTGTTTCTTTGGTCCCCATGTAGTTCCTCCTACGAAGTATTCTGCCTCCAAGTGCTTCTGTTGCTTGTTCCTTGCCTCCTCTTGCCAGTCTGCCAGGGTTTTCAGTTCCTTAGAGGGATTGTTAATGATGGCATGATGGAGTCCTTTGTTTAGTCCCTTTCAGAACTTCAAGAGGGTGCTCTTCTCATTTTCCCCAAACCTGGCTTCAGCTCTGAGGTGGTTAAAGGTGGTGATGTAGGAATTGATGTCGCCCTTGTCCATTTCCAGGGTGTTGTATGACTGGGTTGCCTCTAGAACTGCAGCTATGTTAGTGAAGGTGTCTTTAAATGCCTTTAACAGGGTATTCCAGTGGCTCAGGTTAGACTGGGGGATGCTGTTGGCCTCGTGCTGGATGTGGAGTCCTGTACATTGTTGGTCAACCCAATCATCAACGTCTTTTCCAGCAATGAGGGTGAGGAACAGTGCTGAGTGACAGTAGTAGTTGGAAAAGACTTCTTTGTCCATGTTGACCATCATCCACCCTTCAAACTTGCGGAGGAATGCCCTGCTTTCGTTTCTTTTTCCAGTAAAAACTGGAGGTGTCACTCCATAAAGCGATCTGCCATTGCCTGTCTGGGTGGTTTGCTGGGTCTGCTGGGTTCCTCCAACTACAGTGGTTTGAATACTGGCCATTGGTGCATGTTGTGATTGGGCAACTGAAGGTAGGTTCATGATTTGTTGGGTCTGGGTAGGGAGCATGATTGTTATGGGTGTGATATCTGTGGGGATAGTTCCACCAGTAACAACATGTTGTTTAAGTGCTGGGACAAGTTCTGGGGTTGGTTCTCTGGTAAGTGGTTGACTTTCTCCTAAGGTGACAATGTGATGTAGTCCCCTGCTTAGGAATTCTTCGTGTTTCGGGGTCAGTGCTCTGGTTATTAAAGGTGAGTACCTTGGGTCAGGTTCATAGATGTTCAGGGGTTCTGGTGCCTCTGCTTTAGGCCTCTTTGCTCCTGCATATTCAGGATGTTCTGGGTCATATTTAGACCACCAACCTAGCACAACAAGATTTGCAATAGGGAATCATTTTGCTAGACTTGTTGTCCAATGTCCTTTTGACTTTGTGAGGATGTACCAGCAGTAGTTTCCTCCACAGTATATAAATTTGATGGGTATGCTTTTCCAGATACCTGCATCAGGAAAACTACAAGGTCTTTGACTTCAGACCTTGGAGACTTTGGCTTTATTTGTGGGCTTTTTCATCCTTTGACTTTTCAGATTGGACTTTGTCTTTGATCATAAGGGCTTTCGGTCTTACCAATCTTTTGTGACTTCGACTCAGTCATAAAATTTTACAAGTCGAAAAAACCCATTTCCTGCGTGTCTTAGTCTTTCTCAATAAAATCTTGAGCCTCAAGAACAAACAGTGTGACAACATATTCAAGCAGGCATTGGTACGGGTACTCCTGCAAGTACCCTCGCCCTGAGTCGTACCCTGACCCATGTGGGTAGATCCCCGTTCAACCCACAGGTTGATACACCACACATAGTGGTGGGTGGACCAGGGTGGTGATAGGTTCTATTCCCGCACGGGTTCACAATCTAACAAGTCTTTTTAAAACAAAACAGCTATTTTTCATATAGTAATAGAGTCTGTCTATATGCTTTGTTCAATGTTCATTACCCCGGTCATTGGCCATCTTCTTCATTTCCGCATGCAGTCGGTACTTGGGGTTCATTGCATGCAGCCACTGTGTGCCCTCGTTGCGTGCAGTCGTTGTGTGCTATTGCAGTCGTTTTGCGTGCGGTCGGAGTATGCTATTGCGATCGTTTGTGCACAGTCATTGTGTGTTGGTCGTTAGTGCACAGCCATTGTGCAGAGTTGCTGTGCGCCATCGTTGCATGCCATCGTCGTGTGCTGTCATGTGCCATCTTTGCGCATGGTCGTTCTTCACTGTCTGTGTTTGCGAGTGAGGGGATGTTGCGACATGCATGTCTGTACCGAGGCTGAGTGGCGAGTGGATGAAGCAGGTACAAATGTATGTAAACAAAGCATCAACAAACAATGAAACAACACAGCAGTTACACACAAGGACCAAATGGTCCATGCGCATGCCTGAGGTATATATAAACCTTCCCATTACTGTCCCATTTCGATCAAGCTGGGTCCCCCAGTTCTTAGTCTCTTATTTACGTTGTACTGTGTATTTAATAACTGCAAATGAATTATCATCAAATATTGGGGTTTTTATGCTTTGTGTGTGTGACTTAGTGTAACAGGTAGGCAACGGGTTTAAGATTTAGGACCCAGACAATGATGAACTACTGGATCCATGTTATGATATCATCCCAGTAACCCTGCTATGCTATGTATTGGACTACTAGTATCACTATCACCCTAAAATGGATGTCCTGTTGAAATATATAAAAGCTTTATGGTGTTTAATACAGTCTTTTGTGGCTTTAGAAAGTGAAATAGATGAAGGCTTTACAGCCTTTAGTGAGGTCTTTCATTGCTTTAGAAAGTCAAATTGGCTTTAGGAAGTACTGTGAGGTCTTTTCAAGCAAAATGACCCAGCATATAAAGCCAGGAGGTCTTTTTGACTTTCATAACTTTGAATGCTTTATTGGCTTTCTAAAGACCCTAAAGCCCTGTCCAAAGCACTTGTAGTTTTCCTGATGTGCTTTGCCCTTGACAGTGGTGTAGTATCCTTCTCCTTCATCATCCTCATCGTGAGTTCAGGTGGCTCCCAAGGTATTTCCATCTGGTTCAACATCTAGGTTATGCTTGACATGGGTCGGTAGGTCATCTCTTTGTCTCCTGTAGACAAGACTGCTAGTTCCTTTTTCAGCAATAAAAGGTATGTCGACTACTTCTGGTCAGACATCCTCTAGCGGTTCAGTTTGTGGGTGTTTTCCTTCTGCCCTAGTTAGTTTGAGCTCCACCTTGGTTTAAAGGTACATCACTCTCAGCAGTGATGTGGTCATGGGATTTCGGGGTGTTGGAGTAATAGGAAGTGTGTGAAAAGCCTGACTTGTGCAACACTCACAAGAGTGTGAAGGCCAGACCTTTGCAAAAAACTGAGTTCTGAGGTGGAGAGGTCTGAGTTCAAGTTTGTCGTGTGATCAATTACCACTCCAAGTTGATGTCAGTGCCTATTTGAGGTGGGGTCAACTGGTTCAAGTTCTATCTTTGTCTGGGGATCCAATCCCTCACAAATACATGTGAGGCTGCCTTGATTCCTCTAGCTACGTAACTGTCCTTCTGGGGTATTTCACCTCTTAAGGAAATAGGTGGTCAATGAAGAGTTGTTCCTGTGCCTGTAGCACTAATAGTAAGACTATCTGGTATAGTGTTGCTGCAGCTCAAGCTGGTCATTTTCAGAAAAGTGAGATAACTAATGTAATAAATTACGTAAAATCATGAAAATATTTATGTAGGTAGATTGTCTCAAAAGCCGAGGGGTCACTTAAGACAACTTTCAGATTCAATGAGCCAGTCAC
>QFEY01001468.1:0-59774 GCA_003316435.1 Russula virescens
GGTTTCGAGGAATTTTACACAGCTCGTGTACGGCATACTTGTAGATCTGCCGAGACCTTCCAGTAGGCACCCGTACCAAGTGGTAGTGATGTCGCGGCTCAAAATCAGGGGGCCCAAAATGGCGAAAATGCCCATATTGGGCCATTTTTTGCAAACGGCTCAATTCAGTAGCCACATTTCAAGCCGAGCCGTGACAACACTACCAAGTGGTACCATACACGGAACATCCACGGAAGGCGTGCAGGTTACGAGAGGTATCAGTATGTGGGTGACGTCGTGCTTTGAGACCCTGGGTTACATGATCGCGCGGGGTTACGACTGTAGTGCTTGCGGACTTCTCATGGACGGCATAGCATTAACGAGATTAGCAGGGCACACCCTGTACGCACGCTCTCGGGTAAAAATTGCACCGAGGCGGTACTGCAGGCGTGGAGAATAGATACGGGCAGCATCGTGGGCACCATGCTTTTCCGAAGAACTCTCGTATTGGACGTAAAAGATAGGAGGAGCTGGTTACAGCGTCGCACGTGTTAGGCGTGTCGAGAGAGAAAAAAACCCGAGTCAGGGAAATGCCGCCTCGTGGATTCAACGAGGTCAACGCGTCTTTCCCGTCCCTTTTCCCCTTCCATTCCCCTCTTCCTCTTTCTTCCTCCCTTTCCCCCCTCTCCTCCGACATCTCGTTCCCCCCTTCGCTGTGATCACTGCTCAGAAGACTCGGTTTTGCGTCCGATGGATCATCATAGTCTCATTCGCAACATCTTTTCCCGAAACACCAGCCCGCCCGCCACCACGCAATCTTATCCTGAGGACCAATCTCCGTCAACTCAACACTTCCAGCAGTTCCAGCACGTTTCCCCCACACAGAGCCTCAAAGACGTCACTCGGTCCTCTCCTCCAGCTCACGTTGATTCTCTTTTCTCTAACTTAACAGCCTCTGGCCAGTCCAGCGGCAACCCAAACCCTCACCCACAGGGTTCCTCTCTACCCCCAACCACTACTACGACCACGTCAGGACCGACTTCTCCCGCATCTTCCATTACTGCTCTTTCAGCACCCACTAATATGACCACATCCACTAACACCCCTCCGAACCCAACCATGCCTGGTACTATGCCTGGTGATACCAGACAAAGCGCGCTCCTCTCCCTCCTTGGGTCTGTGTCCCCCGCAGGTTCCTCCTCATCTGGTGCACCCCAACAGGTTCCAACACCTCCTGGCCCTCCCAATCGTTCAGGACCCGCTGCCTCTAACAATAGTAACGAGTCCCAAGGTCGTCTTCTTCTCGAACAACTGATGGCCGGGTAAGCTTTCCTTTGGTCTGGCTTTCTCGCGTCAACTTTGAGCTCACCCTTTCCCGTTTCTTCAAGCAATGCCCCACGCTCCAATCCGGACATTTCTCAGCAGCGGCTTTCGCCTCCCACAGGACCCTCTCCCACCTTCTCCCTGGTCGGTTCTTCTCAGCATGGAGACACTGGTTCGTATTATGAACCCGAGCTTATCACTCCCCAAACTGCTGGTACGGATGTCATCCAAGGCACTGTACTAGGGGGACAATCCCAGGCACAGGGGTCTCCTCCGCCGAACAAGACCATGTTCGATTTTGTCTCGCCTTTTGATGCGCTAGCTTCGTCCTCAGTGGCCCCTATTCGCAAGCCTGTTCAACCTCTCTCTCATCAACAAGGGGTCTCTGAGCCGTTCGAGGACGACTGGTCGTCCGTGGCCATCGACCCCAAGCGCAAATCTGTAGACAATCTTCTCGAGCAACTTAGCAATACGAAAGCACCTCCAGCTCACCCCATTTCCCCACCTTTCGACCATGATGAAGAGACACCTCTTACGGAACCGATCCAGTCCAAGGCTGCGTCTCGTCCACTGCCTCCGAAACCCACGCAGGCTCCTTCTCCGCGTGGTTCACCCCCCAAAGTCAGTCCCCCCGTTCGTCGGGACGTTCAGCCATCAGAGCCCTCTCACGGGCCGCCAGTCGGTCCTGTTCATTCGCATTTGGTAACGAGCCAAGCTCAGCGAGAGAAAGAAAGTTCGCCAGGTCCGCGCGGGAGCTGGAAGGGACACGAAGGTCGAAACCGTGGCTCAGGTTCCAAGGCCAAGACCCAATCCGGTCCCAAGTAGGCCCTCCAGTCAACTTTGTCGGAATGAGCTCTGATCTATGATCCTTACAGCTCTCATCCGCACACCATAGTCATAGATGTTGCGCAGCCAATGGATGATATCCAGGCGCAGCGCGATGCTGTGAAATCGACGGCGATCGCTCTAGTTAGAGTGGACTCTAACTTTTTACCGGGAACGACTATCGGCGCTACGCACTGGGTTGCCTACGCCATGACGAAAGGTGCGCCATTTATCCAGCCCTGATAGCGAGGCGTGTGATAAGTCCTAATTGTTATTAATCAAGGTCGTGTCCGTGTCATTTCTCGTTCGAGCGGCGACCGTACCTTACTCCAACTTCCGGGAGTGTTTGCCCCCACTACCTCAGTGACTGATATGGCCGTCCATGGGAACCGTCTTGCCGGTGTCACCTCAGATGGTGGTTTCGTCGTTTGGGAGTTGCCCGAGACAATTACGGATGATGTTCCGTACGTCCATCGGCTATGTCGAATAGGAATATCTCACACATATCTTTGATATCCCAGTGGCAAAATTTTGTTGTGCGTCTTGCCCTCCGTAGGCCAGGAGGCTCTTCATTCGGTGAAATGGCACCCGAAGCAATACAATACCGTGGCAGTGGCGTCAGAAAACGACATTTATGTGCTCAACATCACCGAAGCTTCCAGGGTTTTCGACGGCGAGCCTATTGTTCAGTCGGATCTGCACAGCTTTGTCCAGTCTATCAGGATGCCTGCTGTAAGTCAATGTTTCTTCTGCTTTGGGTGTAATCCATTAAACCAGTCATAGCCGCTCGTTGCCTTCGAGTTTGACATCGGCCATTCCGCTATTGCTACTATTTCCAGTGACTCTACCCTCAGCCTTTGGAACATTCGCGACCGAAGGCCATTCTGGTCAGCATCGGTTCGTGGTGACGACCCACCTTCTTCCATCACGTTTGTGGACGGGGGTGTGGTCGTTGGCCGGAAGCACGGCACCATTTTCCAGCTTCTTCCAAACAAGAGCAACATCATCCTTTCCACTATCAAGTTCATCAATGGTTTCTCCGACGATCCGGACATGTTTGGCCATGCAAATTACGACTCTCGAATCCAGACGTTATGGATCGCTAACAACCGCCGCGATAGTATGATTGCCTTCAAGCTCGGGTTTGACGCATCTTCACCGGGCAGGGGAAATGAAACTCGGCCCTACTTCGAGCAAGTACTGGAATTTGGCGGGCCCAAGCCGACCATCCATTTTGTCATCTTAACTGCGGACGCAGACCCGCGTGGCGAAGAAGCTCATGCCGCGTGCGTTGCTGCGAAAGTTCCTCCTGGCGAACTGGCGCTCGTGGCATTTTCCGTCCATTCGTCTGGCGTGGACCAAGTCCTCATCCGCAAGGAATGGTTTGATGGCGCGTTGGCGACATCCCTTGCAAAATTCCCTGCAACTCCACACCTACCGCAGGCTCCCGCCTCCGATATAAGGAACCAGCGTCAGCAAACCATCCAGACCCCGCCTGTTGGCATAGTTCAGCCAGTGACGGAGTCGTCGATTCATCCGCCTGGCTCTAGGATCCGCACACCACCTTCGGCAGAGGAAGTTGAAACGGAGATCCGCGATGAGGGTCGCTCCGTCGATGGTCGTGGCCGTGGTAGAGGCAAGAATGTTGGCTGGAAGGAGAAAGAGGCGAAAGAGCCCGCCGTGAAGACCCCGGAAATAGCGTCTAATAGTGAACAGCTAAGTGCGGTCATGTCCAAGGAGATTAAGAAGATGGAGGAGACACTGTACAGCCGTATTGGCAGGCTTGTTGGAAAGGAGCTTGACAAACAGCGTGAGTGCCCACCGTCTCCAAGGCAGTCGTGATGTTTACACTTCTATCGGTAGATCAACGTCTGGAAGATGTCCGTGTCAGCGAGCAGGCGGCAGATATTGCGCGCCAGGAAAAGCTTTTGAAGCTCATTTCTAATGAGTTGACCAAGAACACGACACGCGTCGTCGAGATGGCTGTCAAGGCGGAGGTTCAGAACTCAGTCCTCCCATCCCTTGAGAACATCACGAAGACCGAGGTGAAGGCCGCCCTTAATGGCCAGATTGCCAAGGGACTTGGTGATTCAATGAATCAAGTATGTTTTTTCGGGTCGCTTCTTCTCGATATTGACGATCTTGCTTGTATTCAAGGCTCTTCCCAATGAGATTGAAAGATTGCTTCTTCGACCCGATGTCTCCAGCCATGTCGCGCGGACGTTCTCGTCTGCGGTTACCCCTATCATTGAGCGGCACGTGAAAGAAGCCATCAATAAGACCCTGATTCCCGCATACACCGCACAATCCTCCTCCATGCACCAGGAGTTGTCCCGTGAAATCCACGCGGAAATGTTGAACATCAAGAAAGAGGTCATTTCTTGGCAAAGTGACGCACTCCGAGGACAAGAGGTCAGTTCACTGATTCGAACCAATTTACGCACGGGATTGACATCTACATTAATTCCAGTCAATGATCAGGGAACTTGAGCAATCCGTTCGCACGCTTTCGGAGCAGATCAAGATTTTGAGCATGAACACTGGAACGCCACTCCAGCAGCCTCAAGTGAGGAACTCGCCAGGTCCCGTCGTGACTAGTGGCACCATGAGTTCCTTTAATCAACAGCAATCCTTCCGCCATGCTGGGCCGCCGACTAATGTTCCACAGCTGTATGGTCCCCCGCCTCAGGCACCCACGCAACAATCAACCATGCAGGGAGCGTGGTTCCCGCCTAGTATTCCTGCTCCCCAAGCTTCCCATCCCGCACTTCCCCCTCCAACTCAGCAAACGCCTCCAGCACCAGCAGAGGAGACGTGGGACGATTCGTATCTCAATGTGCTAGCTACACAGGACACTCGTCAACTGCGGGAGTTGTTGGCGAGGTCC
The DNA here is from genome assembly GCA_003316435.1 of Russula virescens. Lineage (NCBI taxonomy): Eukaryota > Fungi > Basidiomycota > Agaricomycetes > Russulales > Russulaceae > Russula > Russula virescens. The sequence goes on from QFEY01001468.1 coordinate 5,015, forward strand.
AATCCTGAAGTTGTTATGCCCCTGAAAGGACAACCCCCATTGTCGCAGGCAGTCATTTTAACGCTCGTGCATAGGGTAAGGCTTTTTGATAGGGTTGATTGATCGCTCGCTGACGCACGGGTGTACTTACAGCTCGCTGGGGCGATTGGTGAGAGTGCGCCGGTCGACGAATCATTCAAGTCTTCGATGTGGTGGCTACAGCGTGCTGCCACGGTGTTGAACACGAATGATCCGCTCATCGCACCTTACATCGCTCGCGTCTTGCCAAGCGTACAGGCGATGCTCAATACGACGAAGCAGCGTATCGCCATCCTCCCTGGAGGGTCCCAGGTGCTGGAGACAGCAAGGCAAATTTCTGATGTCCAGGAAGTCTTGAGCCACAAGCCGAATTAGGCTGCTGATCCAGCGGTGTTTGATATACTGATATTCGCCCCGGGGGTGAATCCGACTCGGGAGGGCGTGCCCTCCTTGACGTCGTTGGCGTTGATTCCCTGGATGCATTGACGTTGACTGGTCTCACGCGATATCCCAGGTTGTAGTCCGCAGTCTCGAGCCAGGTTCTCTTTCCTACGATGCATGCACTTATGGTTTCGGTGTCCATGATGTTTTTACGATTTGCTTACGTTTTGCAACTATAACGCACGTCTCTCATCTCGCAGGTCACGGTTGATGTCTTTGTCGTTTTGTTCGCAATTATCCTCCGATGTTGTCATGTTGGCTATGAAAAGAAAAAATACATACGCATTTCCAGTCGAGTGAGCATTTGAGTGAGGCGACGACCGACAAAGCCGAGAGTCGCGGGAACACAGCCACAGCCACGCTTACGCACCACACGCACCCTCAGTCATCTCCTTTACATCTCATTTGTTCCACCAAAACCTTGTCCTCACGCACTTTACGACTCTCCATCCTCTTCCGAACTAGATTAAACATGAACTCAAAAGGGTGGTTTAACCTCGAGACGGCCGCTGGCACCATCCCCGAAACACAATTCTTCGAGGGCGATTCAGCCTTTTCGTCTCTCGGTCTGACGCGGATGCAAAGACTCTATGGTTTTGCCGGGTGGTGCGTCGTCACTCCAGCTTGGACTTGGGGGCCAGAAGCTAACCAGCGTATTTGACGGACGGACGGATGGACGGGGGGCTTTCTTTTGTTGATTTCGATTTCGGGACTGCGGCCGCAGCTATGCCATAGGGATGATCCTTAGCTTCCTCGGGACCGTGATGCTCTTTGTCGGCGGCCTGGCCTCTTTCGCAGGTGCGTCTTTTCTTCCACAGAAAGCCTCTGACGTTCTGGTCTTTGGTTCTCGCCTTCGGGTTCTGACCTGTTTGATCAGTTCTCTATGCCCTAGGGACTATCGTGTCCCTCATCGGCACCGGTTTCTTGATCGGGGTACGTCTTCCCACTTTGCTATCATTTTTTTTTGCTCACACGAACGTGGATTTTCATAAACCGGAATAATGGCAAACGAAACAGTTCAGGAAACAGCTCAAGCTGGTAAGTGATGGTCCCCACGTGTCACCCACGGTTACCATCTCGTCCTGCCTTACCCTCCTTACACGCACCACTATCAGATGTTCAAACCCGTCCGTATCGTCGCGACGGTCGTCGTCCTTGCTATGATCGCTATGATCTTCGTTTCAGCCTTTGTGCTCAGCAATGGAACTCTCTGTATCAGTAAGTTTCCCGTAATTCTCTGTACCACTTCCGCCGCCTCTTCTGGCACTTTGCTCAAGCGAGGGATACAGTCTTCGTCGCACTCGAGTACCTTGCATTCCTCTGGTACACGCTATCATACATTCCCTATGCGCGCACGGCCGTTCTCAAAGTGTTCGGACTTGCATGATGCCCGCACCGCGCGGCCATCTCGCTTACCACCCCTTCTTGTTCGGCGCTCATCTAGGACGCTGATCAGTCATGTTGTTACGAGTAATTTTGTTTTGTCTTTGATGCTTGTTTCGGATGGCATCTTTTTGCGTAGTAGCAAGTTGAATATTTATTATGACTTACGCGGCTTAACGAACCCTACTTGTCAATTTCTTAGCGAGCATCATGCCATTCGATGTTTTGAGAAAGAAAGTGCGTTAAAGTACAACGGATGCGGACATTGGGACTTAAATTAACGGTTCGCTGTGATCATCCCTTGAAGTTATTCTTCAGTGTTCTCAACTTGTCCATTATCGTGGCAGGTGACGGGTCCAGTTCCGCCTTGGTAGCAGTTCTGTGTATCACGATGTGAGGACCGAAGTATGAGCAAGGCAAAGAGGTGTTTGGGAGATTACGGAGGGTCAGCGGACAGATTCAAGAATTTTCACGTACCGCACCGGTTCGCTCGTGAGACGCCAAAAGACGTTCCACTCCTTCTCGTCTCCAATCGTCGTGCGTCCGACCGTGACGGCGTGCTGGTCGACGAGTTCGCCGAGCCGCACAAACGCCACGTTCTCCGGGTCGACGGAGCGGGCGAATCGGAGGTTGCCCGCGGTGTACTCGTGCCCGACGTAGGTGACAGTCGCATCGGGGAGGGCGGCGAGGCGTTCGAACGCGGTGTGCATCTCCGCACCCGTGCCCTCGAAGAAGACGCCGCAGCCGGCGATGAAGAGCGTGTCACCCGTGAAGACGACTCCCGGGACGGACGAGGACGAAGAACTGTTGTCGATCACGTAGTAGCAGATCGAGTCTTGGGTGTGGCAAGGCGTTGCGATACACCTGTGTTTTTGAACAATTCACATATGAGTCAATCGCGAAAGGTAAAAGCAAGAAAGACCGGACCTGACGTTGAGCGAGTTGCCGAGTGTGAACTGGTCTTCACCTTTAACCAGTTGGGTCAAGGCAGGGCTCTGGTGGCTACCACCGTAAATCTGTACGCCCGGGAATAACTGGGCCTGGTCGACAGCAACGCAGAGTGAAAAAGACGAGTCGAGTCGGTTTGAGCAACACGGTAAGGAAATCGGAATATATCAGAGTAAGTGATTGGTGCACGCACAAATTCCTGATCAACGCGTCCAAGATCGAAGGACGGGCATGAATAACGACCGTTTACAATGTCAGACGAGCGAACGAAAGACTGCCTATAGGGAAGGGGTAAAACGGAACAGAACGGACTTCGTTTCCACCGCTGTGATCATGATGATGATGCGTTGTGAGTCCCGCGATGACTCTGACACCAAGTTGGTCTGCCGCCTCCTTCACCTTGGAAGGGGTGTACGGGTCCACCGCGGCAGCCTGTTTCGCGGTGTCGTCTACGATGAGATACGAGTAGTTATCCTTCCGTACGGGGATTGGAATGACTCTCATGCTGCTGGCTTGATAACAGGCGGAAGAGCGGAATGGCCGTCGTGTGAGAGAAGATACTGAGCCCAGAAGCCTCAGGCTGGCTGTGACGCTGGACTGACGTAGTAACATCAGTGACGGAGGCAACATTCGAGTGGAAATCGCCTCCGACCCGGAATCGACAAGACATTACTGTATGTATGTTGTACGTACAATGCAATGTCACGGTACTACGGTATAGCATACGATGCGTCGACGTTGAGCTCAGACGCAGACTAAGAGGACAATGTACGAAGAATGCGGCGTTTGATCGGGATATCCTCTTCATCACACTTCTCCTTTTTCCTTTCGAACTCTTGTACCGGTCCTCTGAATTCGGCTTGCCAGCTGCCATTGCAAACGACCGATCGGGCGCCCTCGGCGTCACGTAGCCGTCGCCATTTTTTGGGTCTGGCTATCCTATTGCTCCCCTGTCATCTGACGCTCCCCCGGAATGAGGATGCCGCATTTATTCGTCAGACGCATGATGAGGCCTCGGTTAGCGGATGGTCGATCGTCTCTGCGCAGACTGTTCCGTTCATGACCCGCTTTGCAGTCTCACCCTGGCGGCCCACAGATGCACTGTGCAGCTAGCGATGCGCCCTGTATTTGTGTCGACACGCATCTCGTTTTTCTCGCGCCAGCGGTAGCCAGCTTAGCCATCCCCTTATGCTGAGCTCAGGGCATTTCCCATACTCCCTGAGCCACCCTAGTTCGAAGCACATGGAGGAATACGGAGGCCGTCTTTCCATGCTACTGTAACACAGGCACAAGGGGTTGGGTCAGGCCAGTAGCCAACTAACTCACGGTCTAGTCTTCCATGAATTTCGAGTGTAGGGTACCTGATTGCTTGGTCTCGCCAGGGGAAGGTGCACGAGCGTCTTGGAGCGCGCCCAGCGGCCTTTAGGGCATTCTAGTCATGTGCATGTACCATCTTCGATCACAGTGTGAATCAAATTTATGTGGGAGAGGTGACGTCCGGGGTTGAAAGTTGAGAAAGAGGAATAAAGAGTTCTGATGTGACCGGGGTCGCTTTGCAGCCTTCGTCCACCTTGGTTGTAGGTACAGCACTCGATTTCGTGAGGCCAATTAGTAGCCATACCGGCAGCCAAGCCCATAACCAAAGCGTGACAAGACCAGCTGCAGCTCGCATCAGCATTGCGGACTTGAACTTGTCCATGAGAGCATTCTCTGGTTGTCATTGGCGATTCACATGACGCGATGAACCGTTCGAACCACTGCTTAGAGTGAATTTTAAAGTGTCACCAAATGAGCTACGGGCCAGTAGCCTATTGCACAGGCACTGATCTGGTCTAAACATGATGATGATACGAAACGACTCGTTCGACATTGATTGATTCATCGAGCTAGCATGATTCTAATCGCGTTCGGTGTCATTGATGGCCAGTGCTCGAGGATTTGCATTATCCTATCCCGGAACTAATCGCTCAAAATGGCTTGCACGACGTTGACAACCCGCAACTGCTTGAGGTCCGTATATGTCTGTAACATTCATTTGCATTCAAGACATTTAACCTGGGAAGGAAAAGGGGACCCGTACCTGGCCTGTACCGACGAAGATGATGGGTTGCCCCGTCACATAGGTCATAGATAAAGCTGCCCCAACCTGCAACCGCCAGGACCCTTCATTCAGTGTCTGGATAATGTGGTAAACAGGAGAAATTTTGACCTTGTCGTCGACGGTGTCCCATTTGGTTACAAGCATTCCATCGATCCCCCGGCCCTTAGTCACTCCTCCGGCACCAGAGAAATCACGCAAGGCACGATCAAACTTGGATAGTTGATCGACGGCTTCGTTTCCGACAAGTGCCTCACCGACAAACAGAATTTTATCGGGATTATTGACAGACACCAACTTGGCAAGGGCACGCATCAATGGCTGAAAAATGTGATGAGCCGAATGGAATTCCAGAATCTGAAGAAATGCAAACCCACCTCGTTATCCTGCATACGACCAGCGGTGTCGATCAGGACGACATCAAAGTCACTGTCCCTAGCTACAGATTCGATCAGCCTCCTAGCCAGGCAGATGGCACATATCATTACCGTAGGCGATGGCCTCTTTGGCGATCCCAGCAGCATCCTTTCCGTAACCCCGTTCGTACAATTCAACACGGCCCTTGCTATCTCCAGCCCCGTTCATGCCCAGCATACTCAGATTCCTGACATGAACGCGAAGCTGTTCCACGGCTCCACTCCTGCGCAGTTATGAATATCCAGCAATCTGAATTGGCGCCAAAGCCAGACGCACCGGAACGTATCGCAAGCAGCGATAAGGACTCTGAACCCATTTTGAATGAGCCAGAAGCTGACTTTAGACAGGTTGGTGCTCTTTCCCACGCCGTTGACGCCGACAAAGGTAATACTATATGGCATACGTTGTTGTGTCGACGTAAGTGGTGATGACAGTTTTTCTCGGATGGAGAGTAACAAGTCTGTCGACGTTTTTGGGGTTAATATGTTCGTAATTGAATTGGACAGGGCCTGTCGTACGGCCGCATTTGTTGCTAAGGCAAATCAATTGTCTGTTGAGTAGAATGGCGGGAGGGACGCACTTTGGAATCCCCCTATTTTCTTCCCAATGAGGCTCTCCCCAACACCCTCGCAAACCTTCTCAGCAATATCCTTGGCCACGTTCTTCTTCATCAGATGTTGCTTCATCCCTTCAAGCACAGGGTTAAGGTCATCCTGCGATAATACTCTCGACCCTGTAAACCTTGCGAACAATGAACCCAAAGCGCCAAGTGAGCCCTGGGCTGGCTTGTTTTCCTTCTCGGAGTCCGCAGCTAGCGCTCTAGCGATGGCGTCATCTGTCGCGCTGCTATTGGCGATCTCCAAGTCTCGAACCTCATATAACCCATCCTTATTGCGGGTTCCAAGCGAAGCCTCGTCTACGAGTGCCTGCAAGTCGCTCGAGGTCGAACGAGCATCCAGGTCGCTCAACTTATCGTATGAGAAATCAAGAGAGGCCATCTCAGACTCGCTAGGTGGTGCATCGCCCCACTTTCGGAGAACCTTGCCTTTCTGCTTACGCTTCGTAGCAACGTCCGAGCTGAATAAGTCCATGCCGTGTAAGAAAGAAAGGCAGTAGAAGACCTTGACTAAGGGAGCGTACTCTGAGTTAGGATGGCTATCTCTACCACTCCCGGGGTCCCCACGCGCCCTACCCCTCCCAGCTGTAGGGGCTTTGCCCCGTCCCCGTAGTCTGTTTTTAAGCGCTTGGACATTACGCGCGATTTGTTGTTCGTCAACTGTTCCAGGATGCGACTCTGCGGGAGCTAAAATTCACCATAAGAGTGAGAGTAAGACAGAGATGTGCAATGCTCACGAGCATCAACATCACTGGAGCCAGGGCTGGGTGTGGACAGAGGTGGTCTAGCAGCTGGGCGCAAACGAGACTTGCGGTCCTGAAAATCCGGGCGGAACGGTATGAATGCCCGACTAGTACGGGTCGTAGGACGAGCGCACCTCCGCGGCCTTGTTCTCTAAACCTTTGAGTAGTTTATCAAAGGTGGCATCCCAGCCTTCGAAGGCCTTTGCAAAGTTCCAAAAAATTGGCTCAGTTGCAGAATTGGATAGCGCGACGGCGCTGCTGTTGACGGCGCGGAGCGAAGCCACAAACGCGGCGAGGAAAGGCTGGAAAAGCTTGACGAATACGGTCTTCAGCGCACCCAAGAGTTCGTCGACGTATGTAAGTTGGAGGATGCGCTGGTACGCGACCTGAAAACGGGGATCGGGTCACGAACCTATATCGATAGGGCGAGGCAGAAGACAACTCACGACAAAGATCAGTTCGAGGTCATTGACCAGCGTCCATCTGACAGCATAACCATCCTTCTCGTACTTTTGTTCTGCTGCGCGACCGGGTATGAGAGCATCACGTATGAGACCGTTGACAGGCGAAGCAGAGGAAGAGGCCAATTGAGAGGCTTCTGGGGTAAATGAGCGGGACCAAAGGACGATTCCGCCTGCTAGGATATGAACTCGAGCAAGTGGGAAGGAGAGCGAGCGGACCTTTGTGCATTATCGAGCAATGGTCGAGCATCGTCACCGTCGCTGTAAGAGAAGCTGATTATTTATTTATTTACTTATTTTAGTCTACCTTCAAGCCATTGTCGCATCTCTTTTTTACTTGACAAACCCATAATCTCAATCCGCTCAGCCAGCGTCCGTTCCCGGTATAATCGCATGATATGCCCGCATACACTCCATAAATCCTCCCAATCAACGTCGAACAATTCCCACCAACAATTGTCCGGACTTGACGGTAACGATATACCAAGATGACGTGTCGTGAGCAGAATTGCCGCGCTGACTACCGTTGGCACAGGGTAGAGCGCGTACACAGGTGTTTGTAATCTGTTCCGTTTGCTCCAAATCAGAGGGAGAGTCCCAAAAAGCTCGCGGCAGTCATAACGCACGCATCGTTGAGATAACCCCAGGCCATCGAAACGGCCTCGTTGCGACTTGTTAATCCAAGCAAGCGCATGTAATTCACCAGCGTGCCATACGGCAGCACTACCTGCACGTCGAATCCCAGCCTCTTCAAAATTTGCATCTCAGAGACAACCAATGCCTCCTTGAGGTCGTAGAAGGTGTTGCCAAAGTACGACATCGGCGTATACTTGAATTCGGAAGGGTGATGTTGTAGAGACGAAGACGCAGATGCAACGGCGTGCGCTGCACGCTGAAGGAGGAGGTCGTAGACATTGATTAGGTCGCGCATACGGACAGGACACTCCTCCAGTTTGGAAGATAGATACAGAGCCCCCATGCCAATGTCCTATATGCGGGTGAGGAGGACCGACGAGAACGGGTAAAGTTATCCACACGTACGGCGACACCGAACTGCTTCAGAGAGCTAACATAGAAGAATCTTTGAAGGAGAATTTGTGCGGTGGCTACTGCCACTTGCTTTCTGTCGCCTAGAGTGTGGGGGTTAAGAGAGGTCAAGGATAGAAAGAGACGCACTGATTCAGCAGTATGCCTGCTTGGTGGATGAGCCTGCAACCGTACGCTCTGAGATCCTCTTCGATATGATGAGGAACGCCATCCTGAGCCGAGGGAGTAGAGTGAATTTGGGAGAGAGACGCGAGGGGATAAAGTCTTCGACGAACGGTGACGGTGCCGGACATGGAAGAGATGTAATGCAAACAACTGACAAATAATCCACATCAATGTCTTCCACTCTCCCACTTCCACCCAAACCCGACTTTGAAGCTCTCCCAAGTCGCCCTCCCCCGGAAAGGCGTCAACGCTCTCCGCGTAAATCTCCTCCACCACGCTCGCGTCCACCACACGGCGACTCCTACCAGCCTGACTATCGTCCTCGTTACAGGGACTCGCGCGGTCCCTCTCGCTACGACTCGGACGGCCGAGGAAGAGACGATTATCGCCGCGACGACAGGCGAAATGACTCCAGGCACTACGAACCTGATAGGAGGGACTATGACCACCGAAGAGACTATGATCGTGACCGCAACCGCGACCGTTCACGCGACAGCCGCGACGGACGCAGTTTCGGTCGAGACCGAGACCGAGACCGCGACCGTGGTGGTCGTGATTATGAAAAACGGGATCATGACCGTGGGCGCGACCAACGCGACTATCGTGACCGCCGACGAAATAGCCCACCTCGTCGACGTTCAAGGAGTCGGAGGCGGGACGATAGATCGTGGTCACCCCGGCGTCGTTCACGTAAGTTTCGCTCAACCTCCACGGGCTCGATCACTGCGACTGAACGTGCCCAATTTTTCCCTTAGCCTCCCGTGATCGTCGCTGGCGTTCCCCAACGCCACCGCGTCGTAGTTCACCACGACGGCGGTCACCCGATTCCCGCTCGACTGCAGATGTAAGAGGGAATCACTCATACTCCTCAAGACTCTCGGCCCCTCCAGAGCCAAAATCACCTCCGCAATCTGGCAGCGTGGCGGACGCGCGGCACCCACAACGAGACCCAACCCCGTCACCCGCATCTCCACAGCAGCCTCCGCCGTCAACTGAAACACGTCCAAGCCCTACACCAGCACCTTTAACCCTGTTAGACAAAGGCAAGGCAAAGGTACCACCGCAACCTGCTACGAACCTCGACGAGGATATGAAAATGATCGATATAACTCCATCACTCAATCCACTGCCCCTCGATCAGCCACGGAAGCCCAGCCCTCCGTCGCCTGCAGGAGCTTCGCCTGCGACTCATCTGTCGCCCCATCTGAGTGTACCCGTAAACTCGAAACGATCGCGAACTTCTCAATCTCAGCCCAACCCACCAACTTCCAATGCGTCCCGCTCTTCTTCTAATTTCCGCATGCCCCCAATTCCACCTCATAAGCCGGAGGAGGTCGTGAAAGAGAGCCTCAATAAAGAGGTGAGTATCCTCCTTCTTCACAAGTTTCCTCTAACCCAAGAGTGTCCTCGCAGATCGCACGATTGGCTAGCTTGAACGTAACACAGAAGGCTGCCGCTGAGCCACTCATTCGCGCTGCTGAACGTTCACGACATGAACTCGAGTTGAGTCTTCTCGAACTGTACGCCGCGGGGGAACGTCGCAAAGCGGCCGCGGCACAAGTTGAGGAGGCACGTGCAGGAACGTTGGGTATCGGCGGTGGGCATGCATGAATACTTGTACTCGGCGAGGGGTCTCAGATTCTTAGAGTCTAGACAGACCCATAGTTGTTTTGCCCCTCATTAAGGCCTCATTACTGCATACAGCACTTAATGAATGAAGGTGCGAACATCGGATATGAAGACACGGCCGTGGGTAATAGGAGATCTGTTTACGGCTTTGGGATCGGCTTGCACTCGATATATGTCCGAGTTGGATCCATGGGCAACGCACAGAAGAAACCATTCTCCTAAACAACCATCGCCATCAACACCGTGATGCGGAAACAAAGAACGATCGAAGAACCAGAACCCCGCAGTCACAACAGCGCATCAGTTGCACTAGCAAGGGGGCAACGAAGTTTAACGGATAGGATCAACGCACTGACCTGCATCGCCGTGAACAACTCTCTAGAGGTCATCTGAAGCTTTTTTTTTGCGAGGAGGGGGGGACGGTTTTTTTTTTTAAAGATCATATTTCGATGGTCGGCTGACGTGTTTGTGAAACAACAACGTTGGAGAAACGTACAATTGTGCACTCCTTGTCTCTGCCCTTGCCCTGTCTACAAATTTCCGACTGAGACGCATCACGTTCACTGTCCAAGGTGTATCGCGCATGCGGGTCTTGCTGCAGATTAATTGGATTGAGGCACGGAATTACAATAGAAAAAAAAAAGGGCGAACGGAGATGAACTGTTTGAGTAAAACTTTTGGGGTATAGTGGTTGTTGTTGTCGCTGTTGTTAGACGACATGGTACAAGTGCCGTATTGTGACAGTACCGCTCATTCAAGGCATAGTAAACTCATGTGGTGCTGCCGCCGAGTAACCGTCACCAGCCGACAATGACATCATTTCCCCCGCTTCACGTGAAACGGTATGGTCGTATATAATTCCCTCCGTGGCACAACAGTTATGAATAAATCTGCTAACACATTCTATCTTTTCCTTAGCGACGTGCTTTTACCATCCGCGCTCTGCCAATCGCCCTCCTTTGAGATTTGCGTCGCTGAAAGAACAAATTTCCCGGTTAAAATGGTGCAACGGGCCACGCGATGCAACACAGAACCCACATTGACAACCCCACCATGGGCGCGCCGAGGTTCTCTGAGACCTGTTTCACGTTAACGTTCGGCATTGTCTACGGGAACGTTTAATTCCGAATCAAGGATGTCTTCCTACCTCCGCAAGAACCTTTGGGTTATTATAATGTGTAACCTGGAAGGCGTTTCAGTGATACGACCTAGTGGCGGTGCGGGATTCGGGGCTCACGGCTTGCACAATGGCGCGAGCGCGCTTCGCGGGATCCCCGGACTGAAGGAAAACGAATGACTCATCAGAGTTGACTGCAAGCCTTACATTCCGCAAAGCTCACCAAAAAGATGCCCGAACCCACAAACACTGCGAGCAGAGGGGATCAGTTACGTTGATATGGTGGGGTGAGATTGTATTGCCGACCTCCATCGCAGCCTAGTTGCATCATTAATGCCGCATCGGCTTTTGGTTCCACGCAGCGCATTAAAGCCGCGGTGAGCAGAGCGTCGCATCAGTTGGAGTAGTGAAAGGGTTTAATGGTTGCACACCTGGCGTGGCGATTCCGCCAGCAGCAAAGTTGACTACAGGGAGCCGCTTCAGGCGTGCCGTCTCTTTGAGCAGATGGAACGGCGCCTGGATCTCCTTGGCGTACGCGTACAGCTCCTCCTCCGTCATGACGCTCGCCTTGCGGATCTCGCTTGTGACGGCACGCTGATGACGCACCGCCTCCACAACATTACCCGTACCTGCTTCGCCCTTGGTGCGAATGAAAGCTGCACCCTCGGATATGCGTCGGAGGGCCTCGCCAAGGTTGCGCGAACCACAGACGAATGGCACCTTGAATGCATGTTTATTGATGTGGTGTTCTTCGTCCGCGGGCGTCAGCACTTCTGACTCGTCGATGTAGTCGATCCCAATGCTTTGCAAGATCTAAGGAGGGAAGGATCCGGAGATAAGCCTTAAGAGTGGCCCTTTTGAATATACCAGGGGGGGAGGAGGGCGTGTGTATGGCGTAGAGAATTCATTACCTGGGCCTCCACGAAATGGCCGATCCGGACTTTGGCCATGACAGGAATAGTTACAGCCTCGACAATCTCCTTGATCATGTGGGGGTCACTCTGGAAAGGGGAAATGGAGGCATATGCTCTAGCACCACGATGCACGACGACAAAACCTCGCACTTGCCATACGCGCGACACCGCCTGTAGCACGAATATCTGCAGGCACACGCTCCAGTGCCATGACGGCACATGCACCAGCTTCCTCAGCTATCCGCGCCTAAGCGAAACGAGTGCCATGGGTGGACAACAATTAATAACCCATCACGCAGGAAGCGTGCAACTGGGCATTCGACATGCGCACCTGTTCTGCATTGACGACGTCCATGATGACGCCACCCTACTCGAGGGTGTTAACCCGGTCGAAAAGGGGACGCAAGGGCGGACTAAGCCGTGAGACATGCGCACCTTTAACATCTGGGCAAGGCCAGACTTGACCTGCGGATCAGAGGTGCATACATTGAGTCACAGAATTCAATTGAGTCAAGAAGGCGCCTATGTTTAGGGAAGAAGGGAAGGGGGGGAGGGGCAGCGAGTGAAAGGAAGCACACACCCCAAATGTGCCCAGGTTGCTGTTTCCCGCATCTTTTGCGCGTGTCGGCGCACCAACGGTTGATCCAACGACGCTTGCTACTCCTTGGACGATCTGTGGCGAGGCACTCATCGGTAGCGAGTCGAAGATGAGATGTCACTTTTGGTCCTCTTTTTCATTCGCCAAAGGAAAATCGATTGGGTCCTCTATTCTTATCATGTAATTTTTTTTTCTTCTTCTGTGGCTGCTGCTGCGTGTGACAGCGAGTCGGATTTTGTATCGTGTACGGACCGATCAGGCCGGTTGTGGCGTGTGTGTACCCCTGGCCTGGCTGCGCTGCGATGATTCCAGAACTGGCTGGGGTTCCTCGCTGCATGGAATATCCGCCGCGGCGCACCTGCGCAATGACAAAGGTAAAGCGTGGCAGAGCGCGTAGTTGATATTGTATTGTTAAGCCACGCGAGCAGTTTCACAAGAAGCTAACTTAGCGTCCACATGCCGTTTCACACATGAGGCCTGAAGGGTTTGGTTATAGAATGCATATATATGAAAAAGTCATTGATAATCTCTGAGTTCAAATCCTGTTCTTGACGGGCTAGCTTCTGAAACCAGGCCAGTGGGCACAGCGAACCTTACATGGACCTGACCGTTGTGTAGGCTTCTAAAATGTGCCAATGGATATTAGGGCGTTTTTTTTTGCTTTGTGTTTTTCCTCCTTTCTTCCTCCTTACGGTAGTCCGCCGCGTTGCGATTCCCGATCCTGTGTAACTGCCGCAGTGCGGTGCTTCTCGTCTCTTTTTCTCCCGGAGTTTTCAGCCCGCATCAATGCGTGGGGCCGCTGGCCAAAGTGAGTGCACCCTTATTTGGGGTACGGCCTCATTTTAGTCCTTCCTGGAGGGGGAAAGATGGTATCTGTCAGTACTCGGGGCGCGATCTGCTACCAGGTGCCTCATCAAGACAAATGAACTTAAAGACAAGTCTAGCTGGCATCGATTCTCACGTCTCAGGGGAAATTTTTTTCTTTGTGATACTATAATAATAGGAATGTAGTCATAACCGTTCGTTAGCACACCATTAGTGGCACCCGACCCCGGCGGCTGATGAGCACGAGCGGTGGGAGATCACGCCAGCACTGCAATACAGCAACCGAGTATGCCATCTGCATTCGTCGCGCGCACATCAGCACATATCCCTCATAAAGGCGTGGCGTAAACATTTAGGATGGCATGAGAGGTGCCAAGTCCGCATGACACCGAATTGGAATTGGAGTACCTCGCTTCTGCTACCGTGTCAGGGGTGAGAGATGGCACATGTCCCAAGTACGATCACTCGCCGTGGTGCTAGTGATCACATTTTTCCGATTTTGGTCTCGAATAATACATTATGTGACCCACCGCTGGTAATTACAGTTGGAAACCGGCCTGTAGGATAAGCGGCCCAAGAGGCCCTGCTGACACTGACGTTCTCGTAATGGCCGTGCCAATGCTCGGGCGGCCGAAAAATAGGGGAATGTTTTGACTCTGTTTCGGGCGCACAGCAGCAACTTTTTTGGAAGGCGATAAACGACAGGGTGCAGCTTCCATGGAATGCATTAATGTGCGCCGCTGGTACGTCTGACTGAGCCACGAGACGACTCGACGTGACTCATGGCTAGAGAAATTTTGATAAGAGCATGCTTCAGGGTCACGGAAGGAACCTTGGGGCGCTGAAAGGGGAACAGGCACCCAAACGATGAGGATGGGTTGCATCACGTCTACCTGTCGTCGTAATGAATCGAGAGGCTAGGCGAGACAAGAATTCCAACAGCAACAGCAATCGAGCGCTGGAGGACTGGTGCGATGCATTACACGGAGGGCGTAAGATGGTATATGTTTTGATTCGACACGATTGTGTCAAAGGGGATATTGTAATAATATAAAGTGATGGGCGGCTTGTATCAGAAACCGTGACGGGTTAGCCAGTCCAAGACAGGGTGTTTCCGTCTAAGGCCGGCAAGGACGAGATGGTTTGATCCAGTGATGCGAACTTTTATGAGACTTGGCTCTGGTGATTTAGGGTCGGAAAGGTCGCGAAGTAGATCATCGGCCAGTGCCTTGTGATGGGGATGAGAGACGAATATTCGGTCATGAGGGATCTGATCACCGACCTTTATGTTTCCTTGGACATTACGAACTGAGATGAGACACCGCGTGGCATTGTTACGCATGTCTGAGTAAACGGGAAGAGAGCCTCGGGAATTTCGAGGAACGAAATACGTAGGAAGGCGGTGAGAAGGCGGGGCTGGAACTGAAGCGGCGTTGGATGCGAAGAAACGGGGATGGATGGATACCCGGGGAGAGATGGAGAGTCTCATCTCATGATTCAGGCGCGGAAAGGATCCGAAGGGGGAATGGAAGAGAGTGTATGTGTGGTGTGCGTGTGCGTGGATGCTGCGGTGCAGGAGATTATTATATCTGCGAAATCTGAGTGAGACGATCTGTTGAAATAAGATGTGGCGTGTATCCCCGCCCCTGTGGTGGTGTGGTGCGCAGAGTATTGTCTGTTGCCCGCAACGCTGTCATATGCCATCTCATCCCCTTGCATCTCCAGATTTCACACCGCCCCTCCGTTTCCCTACCATCCATATATCATAATATCGCCGATGATGCCGCCCTTCTTATACCCGTCTCCCTTCCCCCTCGTCCTTCCTTCCCTCCCTTTCCTGTCTGCCTTTCCCTCCCCATGATGCACCACGCTTCTCTCCCCCTCCCCCTTCCCCTCTTCGACCAACAATGGACCCCCTCCTGGCCCGACGTCCCCGCCTTTGCCAAACAACCAGAACCTTCATGGTTCGCCTATCCATCCAATCCCTGTCCGCCAACCCGTCGCAGGCAATATACCCGCCTCGAGCAGACGGCGGCCAGTCCGTCCTCGTCCAGAGCTATGCACTCGCATTCTTCCCGCACGAGGGCACACCCCATACGAAGCCAGGTGCCCTCCGCCCTCTCTGCGCTTCCTGCGCTCCCCATTTCTCTCCCGATGCCTGCGCTGGAACGTGAGTCTTGTCTGCCCCCGATTCGGGCTAGGGCCTCTATTTACTCGGTCTTCTCAGCGTCGGTTGTCTCACCCTCGGATCCTGGATCGCCGATGTCAACGACAGCGCCACTCACACCTGCGCCGGAGTTTCTCCATGTGGTGTGCAATGCGCCATTATTGGCACCCAAGCCGCTTCCATATCGACCTCCCGCGTTTCTTGACAGCTTCGAACTTCCGGATCCTGACGAGGATCTATCACACCCACCCTACACGCGATCGAGCTCGAAACGAAAGCGGGCACGAGATGGACAGGATGACCCTGTTGACTCATCTTCCACTTCCTCTAAGCGACGCGCTACCGAGTCCGTGTTCCGAGGATTGAATGGTATCCGATCGCAGCGCCGGTTTTCAAAGTAACTTGACCTGCGTGCGGTGTATCCCTCTTTTTTCTTTCTTGTTGTATCACATCACATTCATACCACATCGAATTTTTGTTCATTTCATCGTAAGTGGTCCAAATTCCGCAGTCCCCACGCGACCGCTCACTTTCCGCCTGTTCCAGATAACACACCATTGGCACATACATACAACATACATACATTACATGATTCGACACATGCATTCATGAAACCTGTTTATTAATAGAATCGCAGTAACATGCTTCTCACCAGCAAGGGCACGAATTGCTGGACATCATACCCGGCTGATCCCCTTTGGTCACACACTCCTCAGTGATATTTTGAGCGCTTTGGAGCAAGGCCCCCTTTGTCAGGCCCTTCTTGTTCTCGCCTCCTTGCTTTCTCCGAGAAGTGCGAAGCGCCTGGCTTGCAATGGGCGTTCCCTCCTATGTGTCTCGGACTGATGGACCTGATGCCAACGCCACAGGCGGCCAAAGAAGTCGCCTTCTCGTGTCGCCAACAAATATATCCGAGTCCGTCGCCTGCTGGCACGGATGGACGTGGCCAAGCAAGTTTCACATGGGCGTCTGATCGATCTCACGCTTCTGTCAATGTCGGCTACGACCCCTCGTGATTTAGGGACCTGAGTCGTTAGCTTCACAACAATGCACAAGTCTTGTATCCGGCTCGTGGTAGGGTGCTTCTACATCAATGTGGGATATCGATCTTATAATGTGATACCCTCACACACGTCACGCAACCATTTGGTCATTTATTGCGACGAGATAGCTACTGTACCATTCATTGTTAGAGTTACGGAATTGGAGTGAGACAGGTGTTGCGTGTGGGTGCGTTGTCTAAAGAATGAATTGAGCCGGACTAACTGTATTAGGCCTGATTTCGTTCCGCCCAGATTTTGATGTAATATCCAATCCAGGTGAATCTGTTCTATTCTACATTGCTTTTCATCGCACATGATGTATACGATGGTACAGGTGTTGTCAATTCTTAGCATATACGTACGCTCCATGTCTGATCATCATTCATCACCCACACAGTTTCAAATTCATCTTGGTCAGTGCATCTGTTATCAACAAATATCCGCTCGTTTAGCCGTCCAATTCATGTCTCGTCGCCCTTGCCGCTCTTGCCGGGCTTTACCATCGTGCGTTGTTCCTCCGAGGAGCTCCTTCCCGACCTCATCAACAAATTTAGCTTTGGGCATCTCTCCACGTTCTACGGACACGTACAATCCCATCACTGAGTCTTCTTTCTTCCACGCCAACAGGGTCCTATTGAGCACAATTCGCGCGTTCAATGCATCCACATATTACGGCCGAGCCGCGCGCATCCATCCGACTAGTACTACTACTTTACTAACACCTCCGGGAGCGTCGCCCTTTGTTCCTCGTCGTCAACTCCCGGACGAGAAGAAGCGAATGGGCTTGGGGAATAGAGATGGAGTTAGGGACAAGGATGAGGGGCCACAGGGCGAACATGAGCCCGAGCACAAGTACGGCGTGGTGATCGGAACCACCGCTCGCATCTCGCAGCCCTCACGCTCGTATTTCGAGGTGACGGATGACGCATGGGTGAATGTCTGTCCGTGCTGGCGTGGGCCTGTGCGGTGTCTTGTACCTCACGTGGGCAGGGGTTGTCGGTACCGGCATGGTTCTGGGTTGTTCATAGCGCTGCCACTGGCACGGGCGGGACGACCTTTGTCGACGATAGCATATGCCAATCCATCGTCGACGGGCTCCCGCGCTCCACATCTCGTACTGACGTCATCCCTACACTGACGCCTTTGAAGATGTGTCAGCTTCGCAAGCGCAAGTCTTGGGATGAACGGGAAGTGCTCAAACATGCCAATGGGCTACGCGCTCTCCCTTTCTCTCCGCTCCCATACTCTCCTCTGCTCTTTGGTGGGGATTTATGTTATCGGCCTCTGAGTTGGCGTTTTGGACTCGGGAAGTTCGCGGGGGGGGGTGGGCTTGCATGAAAAGACCCTGGGCCCTGAGGGTGTTGCGTGATGATGCTCATGCTCTCTTCAACTACCACCATCCCCCATCCCTCAGAGCAAAGATCCTTATGGATGATAACGGAACTGCTATAATACACAGGTCTCCGTACTCTTCATAGGTGCCATGCGCCACAAGCGCCACACAAGCATATGTGAATCCTCAAGCCTACCGACTTACTAGTACGCAGCGCGCGGTAACCGCAGCAAATCTGCAATGTGATGATAGCAGCGATGGCGTTGTGTTCTTCATGGATTCATTATGGTTGTATTCTTTTTTTTGTCCTTCTCTCGTGTGTTGTGACCCAGCATTGCACCTCACTCCCGACTAATGGTAGATTTTCCTGCGCCCTCTCTGCTTATGACTTGGGTTATTTATAGCGCTTTGGGGTCTAAGTGACGTTGCCGGCGTGCTCATCGATTGCGGGTTTCCCTGCATGGCTAGAAGAGCAACCTACCTAGGGTGCGCGTGCCAGTACTGATTTCCCTCTTTCCTCCATAGCTTTCGTTACTCAACGTCGCCGTGAAAGTCTTTTTACTCCCCTCTGACACCACTGTACTGGCATGACTAGACTGTCGCTTTATTCGACGTCAACGAGACGATGCACGTTACGTTCGGGGACCTAGATCCACGAGGCTCAGGCATTGACTATGAATATTATACAGGTCGATGCTGTCCCTCCGCGCAGTAGATCAAACGACGCGGGATTGCTTGAAGCTCAATATTTCGCAGGACTTCACCTATCGTTTTGGTCACGATCTACTCTGCACTTCATCGGCTGTGGCCGTGAGGCCGTACGGGGGTTTCTGTCCTCCCTCTTTTTCAATATTCGACTTCCCTTTAGTAGGCATAGGCATTGGTCTCGAACGGTCGCTCGCTATGCATGTAATATGGCACCCTTGACGTCGCCGACACCGGACACATGTCCAATGAGGTACCAAGGTTTACTCCCAGTCAACTCCTCCAGGTGCTACATCTCAACGATGGTCTCGATCCAGGTTGGTTGCTTCTGTCACAACGGGAAGGTAATCTATCTAACTGCAGGACTCGGAGAGTCCCCAACGCATCTTTGGCATGTGTAAATCAATCTATTCATGGCTCTACATAAAGTGACGTGGACAATGACGAAGTACGAATGCCCATGTGACAGTGTCGCGCAAGAACTCCAAGAAACTCGTGCATTCACATAGACGAACAACGCGCCTACTCATTTGAACCACGATCATAATTGGCGGCAGATGGCCGCACGATTCGGCTGCCAAGTAAGGAACAGGCATATGCTATGCTTGCCATAATGACAGCCCAGAGATAACCAAAGAGGATTTTGCTGTTGGCCAAAGTCACAAAGAGCCAGCTGTAAGAACACCTGCATCAGACGTTGGTTCTGTTGTTATTGGTTGGCCTCGTACCTCGCAAAAGCAGGACAAAATGAACGCGTCAAGGACATCGCGAACAAGACAAGTCCGTTAGTCGCCCCGAGGGAATCGGGGGTTGGCGTGTTCTCCTTGACCAATACGATACTGAATCTAGAATTACCACATTCCAGCCTCCGTACAAACGGCTCAAATATGGACGCATGGACGCACCCGAATGCCAGACAGGCCACTCTCGATAAGGTCAACGACGCTGTGATACCACACCAAATCATTGCCTGCATACGGGGATCCACATCTGACAAGTGGAACGGATCCTCCGTCGATTCACGATCCATTGTCGGAAGACCGATTCGAGCTACAATATTGAGAAGTGGCAGTGAGAGGAAGCAATAAGGCCAAAGGCCTAGACACCCGTTGTACAGACGTATGGGGTCAAAACGTGCAAAAAGGACGGGTGTGACGAAAAGCTGGATGACACAGGAGATGAGGCCTGCTATAGCGAGGCAAATGCCGATTTGCGCAGCCTGTAACCAGTACTTGAGAGGATAACAAATAAACTAAGGCATGAACGTACAGAGAGTGAAAGACCGCCAGATTGGATGGGGGAGTAGCAGAAAAGGACAAAGAGCGCTTCAAAGGCCGTCTGCATGAAACTAAGCCCAGCCCCAGAGTAGCAAAGAGCACGTATGATGGGCACAGAGAGAAGCATCCTGAATGTGTACGGCTTCGATTTTCTTTCCTGGTGTTCCTCTGTAACTGATTCGGGAATGGGGAGTCCACGGCGTTTGCTGGGCAAAGTCTGCTATGATAGGTAAGAACCGTAAAAAGGAAGCTAAGAGAGAAACCCGACCTCCTCTAGGAAAAAGTAGCCAAAGATGGCACCAGTTAGGGAAATGAGGGCTGCTACGCACCCGGGAAGGAAATAAGGATAGGCGCGGAAAAAGTCGTGACTGAATAACTTAGGGAATGTATTGGCGGGATCTGAGAAGGTTCCACCTATAAGGGGCCTATCGAGGTGGATGGTCAATAAGGTCGGGGCGATCAGTGGAGATAATTACCCAATGATAGAACCAATTGGCCAGGCAAGGGCGAAGATAGGTAACGCTATGGAATGATTCGTCGAGTCGGTAATTTCGCCCAATGCCGAGTAGATGACAGCCGCATTTCCCGAGAAGAAACCACCTGCGATGGATAGGCGTAAGACACGCGCGATCGATTGACGCAGAGTTGAACTGACTGACCGATAGAACGGACAAGTAGAATGCCAAGGAGGGTCTGTTGTAAGCCAAAAAGTAATGTCGCCAAACTGACTCCGATAATGCCGATAAAGATGACAGGCCGGCGACCGATTACGTCTTGAGGGAAAAATCAATGATGTAAGCGACAAAGGCACACAAAATAACGCCGAGATCGAGGGAAAAAAAATAAAGATCGCACCGGAAAGACGAGCCCACTGATAAATCGAGAATAGGGAAGAGACAGAAAATGCGCTCTCAGCCAACCCACTGTAAAAACCGACACGAGACGGATCGTTGGTGAGGTGGAGGTGGGCCATCATCTCATTGATGTAGGGAAAGATTTGAGTAAAGGCAATGGGATCGACGAGACGCATAGCACATAAGCACATCAACTGAGCCTTTGGAAGTGGGGTAGACGTAGACTGGATCTTGGAGGGCGCCTGGGATTCTAGAGTGTCGGGAGTAGCGGGTGCCAGAAGAGGCGAGGATTCATCCTGAGTTGTGCATTGGTCGTTCTGGATGGGGACGGCGGCGGCGGAGCAAGGGGAGAGGTAGAGTTGACCACGCTGCGCCATGCACTCAGGGTCGAGTACGAAGGGGGCTCCGAGCTGGGAGAAAAGAAGGGTTTCAAGCCGCCAAGGCTGTTATATATTGTGATCAACGATTTTAAGGTTGACCAGTTTTTACGTGGTAACATCGTTGTGCGTTGAATTCCGACCGCCCGACGACTGTCGAGCCCGCGTGCATCATGTGCCCATGGTTCTTGCGCCCAGCTACAAATCACGTGATCGTGTGAGTCAGATTCCCATGCGCGCCATTTCCCATCCGTTCCCACACCAGGTCCATCTGCCCAGCCCCGCCCAGCCCCGCTCCCTCCTGGCCTCGTTTGCCTCGCTTCGCCCTTCCCTGCCGCTTACCATCGCATACACCATCTCGCTTTCAGCTCACTTTTACGTCCGCGCTACGCTCATTCTCATGCCGTCAAACACAGACAATATCACTCTCGTCGCCCCACGTCCCGTCCGGCTATCCAACTTTTCCATTCATCTCCCCTCTCCTCACCGCCAACATCATCCCCGTCGAATCGCCTCCACTCCCGCTGATTCAGGTGACAGATTGTTTTCCGCTGACTCTCCGTTGGATGATGATCCCCTCGTTCACTTGGACCCTGAGTCAAAATCTCCGAAAGCATCTCCCCGCGCATCGCCCAGGTAAATATAGAGATCCATCCTCCAGTCCGACTCCTGTCCAACCCAGTCCCGCCTTTTTGTTTCTCCAGTTAACCTGTTTTCTTATCAGGTCTAGCTTACCCTCAGAAGCGCTTGAGGAATTTCTTTCCATCCTCAGGCCTTCCCTATTTCCTCCACGCTCTCCCATCCTCCGCCCTCTTAGATACCCAGTTTCGTCTCTCCATGATCGTACTCTGACCCTGCCGTCCAAGCCTCTGGGCGGGATTGACAACCTTTCTGTTCTCCCACGGGATGATTCTCGCACGCCTGTGAAGCACTCAGGTGCTCCCCTCAGCCCCCGCGCTCCCCAGCTCTGCGAAAACGAAGAGAATGATGTGAGGGAAGAAACACCCACACGATATTTTAGTTCCGGTCCGTTAGGTACGCCATACATCTTCCGTATTCCCTTTTAGCGCCCGTAAAGTGTTTCTCTGACCCCGCTCCCCGTCTTATCGACAGCTTCCCCTATCTCACGCATACACACTCGCAATCCCTTTCAACGTCATGCGTCTTATGACACATCCCTTGTCCCCGCTCCCTATCTCCCGCAGGATCGGGCCCTCTCTCCAGCCTCAGTTGCTCTGCCGTCTCCTACCCCGAGCGAGCTCGAGTCTGTATGACTCGAACCATCGACTCTTCGGTAGTCTGACCGAAATCGATCTTTGTTTGCTTGCAATTCGCGATGCTCCGTTGCATCTCGGGACTCATCGCAGTTTATCTCTACCTTTTAGTACCGTACATCTTGACTATTCCCAGACGTACATCTCTGGATATTTATCCCCCTGTGTAACGCTATTTTCAGAACCGCGGCCCGCTTTATCGTCTAATCCAAGAACATATCCACTATTACTTATTTTATGATATTGGGATCTCTGTGCCAGGTTTATTCGCTCCTTTTTTGTATGAAGCTCTTGTATTTATCTCTCGACTTCTTCGATGTTCTAGAAGAAAAAACGTTATCGCCTCCCTATCTCGTGATCGCTCGCCTCGCAGTTGCGACTTTGACTCCGGCACATCTTCCAACCTATCCCCGCGCTCACTCCCTCGACATAACATCCGAAATTCACTCTTTAGCCTCTCTAATGGACCCTCATACTGACTTCATTCCTGCCGTACACACGAATCTGCCTCTCCACACTTGCGTTTGCGCCTCGGTAGCGAATAACGTTTTGGGTGTCCGTTCCCGTATAGCAGGGCCTTTGAATGATATTCAATTTGTCCCACCAGCACTTCCATGCTGACAGCAGTGCAATGGGCTAGGTAACTTTGCAGCTAGCGTGGCTCATCGTCATGATTGTGGTCATCAACAACACCCCCTCAATCCCGCCAGGTACATCGCGCACATACTTCGCACTCCATGTAGCAAGACCTGTGCGGTATCCTTCTTTTTTTTTCTACTCGGGTCTATTCAGTAGGACCTCTTCTTTCATAACACGATGCGGCATCTCCGCACGCATCATAGCCTATCAGCGGACGCAATTGAATTTGGGGATCCTAGTTGGGCTCTCTTGGGGAAAGACAAAGACATTCGGGAAGGAGGTTCTTCGCGGCGGATCATATTTTGGGGGTGGAAGATCGCGGCCCGTTCCACCGTCGTTCGCGAGAGAACGCACCCTTCGCTCTTTTGTTATGGAATGGTAACGACTACGATGTCCGTTCTCGTCGAGTTGTGCGTGAAAAGCGGGTTCGAAGAGGTCCTGGCACTTATTGTCCAAATTAGTCGGTCGTTCTCTACAGTTTGGATCGTGACGCATCTCTTTTCTTGCCCTTGTCGGTACGAGGCCGAAGGCACGACTTCGCAAATATCAATGCGACCGTGCTGCGCGCTAATGCGTGCACGCAACGATGCCGTAGAGACTGGATACCTTTCATCCTCATTGATCGGGCGTCGGGTGCTTACGAGAACTTTTCCAGATGCCTAATGGAGCGTGCTGATTACTTTTCCGTTGTGCTCGTAGTCCCATGACTCTCCGCAGTATTCTTCGAGCTCGCTAAACAGAGTAGAGTACCGCAAGGTTGGCGATTCAAAAGGGTCCTTAACAGACTGCCACGTCATCCGTCACTTGAATGAAAGTGCTCATATGCACTGGATTTATTGTATACGATTGCGAAAAAAAAAGTGGAAGGTGTGTCTAAATGGAGTACTGGCCTCGAATGTTGTGAAAGGAAGACGTGGCTATGGTAAATGCCACCGAACATTCATAACTTTGCGGCTCCTGACTGAGAAGGGGAGGGATCCGGGAGTTCGTAGAGTGCATCTAGCACAACTTTGTACTTGGTATATGCGTCCCGTCTACCAGGTTTGGAGAATGCAAGTGTCAGCATTAATCGTAAGCGTTGAACGTCGTCTAGCGCACCTCCGGAGCTTCAGGGTGGGCGTCAACGTGTTATCAACGACGCTGAAGGGGTCGAGGCTCAAGTGTATACGTTTCAGCTGTTCGAATCTAGGATAACACAAGTAACATTAGCCAGATCTGTACCCAGAAGCCCCCATACTGAGGGATGACCCACCCTTTGAGACTCTTTCCAGCTAGCTTATTCAATTCCTCCAGCAGGCCATCTACAATCCTGATGTTCCTGCAGAGTTCCTCCAACTCCTGCGTATTTGCTGCATCGACCTTACGTCCGAGAACGCGCGAAGCGAAAGCAGCGAACTGCACGGGATCCGGGACGATTACCCCAATAAGATACGACTTCAAACCGTTCCCGTGGATGAAAACTTGCATCACGATAGAGTTGCGGGAATATACGTCCTCGATTTTCTCCAACGCTACGTACTCACCCTGCGCAAGCTTCATAATATTCTATACACAGGCTGAATAATGCACGCAGCTGACAGGGTACGCAAATGCGCACCTTCACGCGATCAATGATCCTAAATCGCCCATAATCGTCGATTTCCCCAATGTCGCCTGTGTGGAGCCAACCTTCAGAGTCGATTGTCTCTTTAGTGTTTTTTTCGTCTACCCCATCTTGTCAGTAGAGCTCAAGGAACTGGCACCACTAGCTCAAACTGACCTTTGTAATACTGGGAGAAAACGGAAGGACCCCGACAGCATATTTCTCCTCGTGGGAACGGTTTATCCGATGATGTGTAATTCATAACCGGGACATCGATTAGTTTCATTTCCACGGCAGGCTGCGGAGGGCCGACAGTTCCGCTCGACGTAGGGTCCCCCGCGAGACACCTCGTGCTAATGGCGCAGTTCTCGGTCATGCCATAGCTATAAAAGTCAAACTAGGATCAATTTCGTAACCCTGACGCGGCATCTTACTCACCCTAAGTCAAAAAGGTTAAACATTGGCAATGGCGACAAAATAATGGACAGCCCACCTTCTACAATATCACAGGCAAGAGCTATCTTCAGGAAGTCAAGCACTTCAGCGCTGATGGCAGCGGATCCAGAGACCACCAATTTCACGTTGCCTCCCAAAACGGTTTGAATCTGCGCCACAACTTCATTACAAGATTGCCTAAGTTCTGAACTCCATACCTTCTTGAACACCAATCTATCCCATAAAGGATGTGTGACTACCCCTGTCGTATACAAATTATCGAGCTTTGTCTGCACGGCACGTCGAAATATAGCGCCCTTCAAGCCAGGGACATTTCCTGCAACCATGGCAGCCTGGTATATGCGATTCAAAATCCGTGGTACGGAGGGGAAGAAATTGGGCTTGAGGACTTGTGCATCCTCTAGTAGTCGAAGAGGATCGCCAGTGAAAAACCCAATGGCACCCCCGAGCGCAACAACGGCCATCTGGTTAACTCGCTGCGGCCAATATTTGAGAAGGTGAAGGGCGCAAACGACAAATTACCAACAAACCTCATAAATATGCGCCAGTGGAAGATAGGACATCAATGTGACACGCTCTTCGGGACCAATAGAATATCCGTAGAGATTTGACTGCGCCGCCATAGCCAAGTTCCCATGGGTGAGCAAAGCACCTGAACGAAGCAGGGTAAATTCAGGGAAGTGGTGGATCATACTTTTGCGGGTTACCTTTCGGTACACTTGTAGTTCCCTGGTCAATCGATTAGCCTCGGCTGTGCCAAGTAGTACGACATCAGGTCGGACGAAACTTACGGAAGTGTAGCAAATCGTAGCAAGGTCATCAGGTGAAGGCCTAATGATATCACGACAATGCTTCTTTCCGAATTCTTCCACTAGAGGTACCGTATTGCTCAAATGCGAGTATGGAAGACAACATACAACCTACATTCGCTTAATTCTTGGAGCTTGACACCCTGAGCCTGGGACCATGCTGCCGCGAACTGCTTGGTTTCGGGTTCTAGTTCATCGATGACGACGATATACTTCAAATGAGGGTGACGCGGCGCCGCCTTGAGCAGTGTGGCCAAGTGGTGGGAAGTGGTGAAGATAAGGGTGAGGTGAGCGTGGTCGATGCTGGACTGCCATCAGTCATTCATAATTTCACCGTCATGATAGATCATCTTACATATACTCTGAGAGATACAGTACTTAATTCCAGGTAAGTACGGATATTTGAGACTCGCGAACGCACCGACAGCTTCATCCCCGAGGGTATCATAGAGGCTAACGCCGACCTTCCTATACGCGTTTAATGCTAGCTCAACGAGCACCCATTCTGGTCGGAAGGTGGGCTTGAGCGACAGACCGGGCCAGGCAAAGAAAGTGATAGCTTACCAGGTCTGTTCTGACTCCAAAGACCGACCGTAGGGCTTTCTCCACCACCCACTATCCCGTTCTCGAAAAGATAGTGAATAGCACTTCCTACGTGGCGTCTCCTCTCATCCACTTGCGCGTATGTCTGCCAGACATAATGCCGCGCATATATAAGAGGATTTCTTGAGATGACCGGACGATGTCCCAAGAATGTGTCATCCTTAGAAAGCGCATAACCGGAGTCGAAAACCTCGGTAAGGGTGGTGAGAGAGTTAGGGGTGTTCAAATCGACATAGCCAAAAATTGCTACAATAAATAAGATGGGATATAAAAACTATAAGGTGAGCAAGAATCCGAGGAATTGACACACCGTTCTGATAGTGAGCTGGAAAAATGATTTTTTTTTTCGGGATGGTTACAGGCCAAGGCGAATGGGTCACGTACCAGTCTGGCCAGGCCGCTTCGTTCCAGGGACTTGGAATCCCTGTGTCTTATAGTTGACGTCGACTGGAATTCGGACTACCCTGTGGAGTGCCATTTCTAGATGGACTGTTGATGAGCGTCACCAAGCGGGTTAGTGAGCCCGTGAAGCATTATAAAGTAAACTTTCCCTCGGCTGAAACAACGAACCGGTGGATGGGCATTATCACGTGGGACGTGGGACGTGGTGGGGTAGATGTCACATATTCTTGTTTACAGTAATTCTGCTTAGATAGAGCTATTTATTTATACACGTTCTCTCTCTCCCAAAGACAACACAACACTACGGTGCATTCAGAACGATCTACCGTCGACGGGTCAAATCCACCATCCAGAATGTGAACCGGCCAAACGGCCAAAGACGGACTTGCCTTCATGAATTCCTCATAGTTTATCGTAACCCATCCGTCGCGGTCGGTGTCGGCACTTCCATTTCAGATTAAAGTCATCCTCCGTGCAAGCGAAAGGCGAATACAAATACCGTTGAAAGGACTCGGTCAACGTCTTCACCGCAACGCAAGCCCTCACGAAGCGATCGAACGTGATTCCTGATGAGGGGCCATACCCCGTGGACGGTCCAGAAGCTGAATCGGCAGAGATAGAACCGTCGCATCAAGCAGACGCATTAGTTTCTATATGGGACTTACCGTATTTCTGTTCAATGAGTGTGAGGAGGCTGGGTGCGAGTCGGTATCCGAAACTCCGCAAAGCCTCCGCCAGCTCGTGCCCGTCAATTGTGCCGGATCGATCCTTATCAAAATGCCGGAAAACGCCCTGCCAATCGCTGACGTATTTCCAAAGGCCGGTGAACTCTTGTTATATTGATTCGTCAGATCGAGAACATCAGCTTGGGTTAGAGGGCCACACCTTGAAAGCCTATGACCCCGTTTCGATCCGTATCCTGGAAATATGGCACAGAGAGTGGTCGTTGTCCTCGTTCATCATCGGACGGGAGTGGTGACTTACGAACATGTTCATGAGCATTTTCACAGTGTCCAAGTCAAATTCTAAGTGACGTGACAGTATAAGCATGGGAAGACTTAGGAACGGCCAGGGTTGAGACCGTGACACTTACTCGACCAGTTTCCTGTCATATGCCGAGATCCGTCAACCCACATATCGAAGAGGACATGAGGAAAGGATGTTAACCATTCACCAACGCAGCCTGCAGCTCGGACACACTGATCGAACCAGACCTATCCGTATCGACTGCGGTGAACCATTGCCA
The DNA here is from genome assembly GCA_003316435.1 of Russula virescens. Classification (NCBI taxonomy): domain Eukaryota; kingdom Fungi; phylum Basidiomycota; class Agaricomycetes; order Russulales; family Russulaceae; genus Russula; species Russula virescens. The sequence continues at coordinate 33,202 of QFEY01001468.1, forward strand.
AAGCTGAGGATCAACATTGTGGGGAACGCTTGAGTAGCCTTGACTGGCATAAGGAGATTGAGATTGGTATCCTCTGGAGGACGATGGGTTGCGATGGGGACCACCGTAGTTGGGAGGGTACATCGAAAGATGATGACGGTGGAAGACCAGGGCAAAGGACGGGACGGGCGCGGGGAGTCATCCAGTGTCATGAACTGGCAGAATTCTAAATTTAGACGTACTGGCACCAGCAGGGCACCAGCAACAGGGCGCCACTCCCTCCGCTATTATGATTATAGTTATAGGATAGCATGGTATTGACTTAAGATGCTGTAACTGTGCTTGTCTCTCTCGGACACCTCTTGCTTTGTTCCTCCTCCAGAACCTACGCGGCTTTTCCGGATCCCAAGACCTGAAATAAACACTGTGTGATTTGGTGCTCATACGTACTTATCTTTACCGATACCGCGGTGCTCCGGAGGATGTGGAAAGCGAGGGCACGTGTCAGGGTTACCTCACTGAAGTACTCCTGGTCCCTCCGTACCGCACTGTGCCTATACGGTCCTCCAGGCTCCAGCAAGCGATACTGGCAAGCGCAAGGGACACGTCTCCAATTGTATCTATCCATCTCCGCACCATTCATGCTCGACACTGACGCTCTGTCTAAGAAAGGATTCCACTGTCTTTCCTCTCCGTTTTGACGCTTCAGGGACGCTCTTTACCATGTCTGGTTCATATCTCAAGGCAGTCTTGTTTGATGTGCGTCCTTTCCATCACGCCACCGCCGTGTATGTTTTAATCATCATGTCTCCAAGATTGGTGGTGTTGTCGTGCAAAGTCCGCTCTTGGCAATCCGCGACTACGAAGTCGAGCATGGCCTCCCGAATAACTATATCAACTGCTCGATGTGAGGTTTCTTGACGGCAAAAATTTCGAACTAGAGTGCTCATGAGGGACCTTGCATCCACTGCGCAGCACCGGACGGGGCTCGCAGGGGGCGTGGCAAAAATTCGAGCGCGGACAAATTTCCCTGTTCCCCTTTTATGAACAGTTCACTCAAGAGCTGTCTGACGTGCATAACTGTAATAAATGGTACGTTGAGTACTGTGAGAGAAAGAACATAGGTATGCCACGGTGCCAATTCTCCACAAACGCCGGTATAGTTTTAATCGGGTTACAGCATGTCCTGAACTTCCGCAGAAGTTGACCATCGACGGCCGGGAAGTGAGCGCTGTCCGATATTTAATATCTGATGCACAGATTCTCACCAGCGTGGCAGCTTTTCGGACGCATGATGAGAACTAGCCAGAAGGTGGACAAGCATTTCTATAGGGCCATCTTGCGAATCAGAGGTTCGATGGCCTCTTGACGCTCTTCTGTTTCGATTTATCAGCGTCACCTACATTTCCTTAGCCGCAGAGCGTTGGCGCGTCATTGCTCTCACGAATAACTATTCGAAACTTGATTCAACATTCCTCGGCATCGATGCTCGACACCTGACACGATATCCCGGTGTTACTCTAGAGTCCGAACTCAGGTTTCTCGGATGGGAAAGTGGCGTAGTTCCGCCACCCATTCGCGGACTATTTGACGATTTCGTAGATTCTAGCGAGGTTGGGATGAGGTGGGGCGACTCACTAATTGACAGCTAGGCCTGATGGGCCCGAACAAGGCACGCTAATCTCCGCTTCGTGCCTTTAGGAAGCCCGAACATCGGTTCTACCTCCTTGCCTGCAAAAGGAATCATATCCGGCCGCACGAAGCTGTCTTTTTAGATGACCTGGGTTTGTAAGTCATCGCGTCTTTCCTTTGTCGAAATTGCTTGGAACTCGCATCTTGCCGTGTTTGACGGAGTATGACATCCCACACAGGAATCTCAAAATTGCCCAGGAACTTGGAATGGAAACCATACGTCAGAATCTTGCTTTTTCCCGTCTGAACAATCTAATGTCTGATCCATAACATGCATTGATAGATGTCCCGATAGGCGGCGCACTGTCCGCCCTCAGAATATTGGGGGACAAATTGGGCATAAATCTGACGCAAGACTCGGAATCCGAAGCAGATGTGCCATCCAAACTTTGAGCCACTCCGCAAGCAGGGGTTCTCTCCTCCGTCCACACCGCGGAGTACATGTCGTATTTGGAAAATCTGTTAATTAATTCATCTAATAAATCTTCCTATGTTCTATGTTCTCAAAGGAAGCAATAATTTAAAATGGCTTGTCCGAGGCAGGGGTCTTGTCTTCGTAGTAGCTGCTGAGCTGTGGCAGGGGCATACGATTGGGGGAAATCGACGAGGGAAGAGGCAGGCGACGCACCACAGGTATGTTAAGGAGCAACGTGTTTTTCACTTTTGGCGTCACAGAAAGAATCTGGTAAAAAAAAGTCTTCGTTCAGAAGGAGCGGCAGCAGTAATAAATGGGGGGGAGGTCGTACGAAAACAAGGGCAGTGCCAGCTCCTAGGCCCCAAACGCCGAGGCTACTTGACCATCGTTTAGCGGTCTGTGAAATTGTGAACGAGTGGCCAAGTGCGGAGAGAAGTAGAAGGACTTACACCGAGAGTGAAGCTTCCCAGCCTACGGGTTGCGGGAGTCGGATAGTAGGCGAGACGAGACATGGTGAGGTTGCGGTCGAGTTGTGAGTTGTGCGTGAGACCCGCGGCCGGTCGAAGCCGGAGAGAGAGCAAAGATGCGCGCGCTGCACAAATACGGAAACCGGACAGAAACACGGACTGACGACAGACAGTGACGAGACACTCCCCGTCCTGCGTTGTCCTTCGGCACCTTCATTCCTCCTTTTTCTTAATTGCGACCCTTTATTTTTTTTTTACGTCCGTTGGTTCATTTAGGCTTCGCCTACTGTTCATTGCCTGGACAGCCCCCTTGAGCCAAGTTCATGGCGAATCCTCGGCAACGTCGCAAGGCTCGCTCCACTCACAAACCGGTACATCATTCGAGGCAAGCGAAGAAGCTCCTCAAGAAGCAGCCTCGTGCGTTAGGCTTTCTGTGGAGATGACCGCATTATCGACGCTCATTTTGATCTTTGATATTCATCAAGCCATTCGGGGTCCAAAGGTATTACAAGAAGCATGGGACAAACACAAAACGGTTCGACAAAAGTACGTATGCACAGTCCGTGACGGGGGAATGTTTGATAATTGACGGGGCAACTCGCCACGGTTCTTTTTGCCAGTTACGCAGCTCTCGGTTTGGCCGTTTCGCTGAACCCCAGCGCATCTGGAGGCTCGGAACGCGCCGCTTCTGTCACAGAAGCACGAACAGTAGCGAATGAGGCTCCCTCCATTGATGGGTCGGACCCAGCGGTGTCGATGAACGGCGGGAGCGGCCGCGATCTTCCAAAAGGATTGGGGCGCATTGTCAAAGACGAAGCTGGCGAGATTATCGCCGTTGAAACCAATGATGATGTCGATCTCTCGCCACCTGACCATCGGCTGGATCTCGTCGAGGTGGTGGCGGCGGCGGCGGCGATCCATACTCAAGAGTGTCAACGGTGGATATCGTTCGGTCAAACGTCTGGCTCCGAAAAGCCAATTACTGATCTAATTCGACGTGAGTGTGGAACACTAATTGCTTCTGGAGATAACCGTTTTGACCTGAGTTTGCATGGAATCATTTTCCGCCGTCTCGATCGGGTTGGTTTTGGAAGCGCATCCTGACAGATTTCCTGCGCCCGTTCCGAGGTTCTCTTCTAATGGTGAACTGGCATCCCTGCAGAGATTGATATCGAAACACGGCCGCGACGTGGCAGCTATGATGCGAGATCGTAAGTTGAATCCTGACCAACGGACGGAGGGGGAGATACGCCGGGCCATTAGAAAGGCTGGAGGGTTTGAGGAACTTGGCGCGCAGTTGTCGTAATGGTGTAGGGAGATAGATGTGCACACCCATTAACGCTAACAGCGATAGCCGCTTGGCGTCATGTAAGGATAGCCTATTTTTGTCGGACGTTGACGTTCACAGGTCATTTCATTAATGGACCTTTTTACAATCTAAACGACAAAAGGGCATGAAGAAGAACAAAGGAATTTGAGGGTACGTGTGTCGTCGAAAGGGTGCTCATGCTCGCGAATGATCGGTGTCTATCGTGAACCGGAATCATTCAAAGCAAGGGCATATTCCAGGATTGGATAAGGACAGGGGGAATAGTCTCGACACGGGGACATGGAACGTGTGGCGTGGATGCCTTTTAGAGGAAAGCAGATAAACTCAGAGGGAGGACGATGTCTTGCTGTGCGTGTGATGGATAAAGTTGGCAGGATCTACCCGGAACGCTGGACATGCCGCGAGCCGAGGAACAGGGAAGTGACAGGTCGAACGCAATTACGACATCGAGTGGACCTGTAGACGATGTAAACCGAAAACCGAACGAGGCATGTGGTCTGGTCCAATGCAAAGATACTATGACGGGCACCCGTGACGGGGAAAGGAGATAAAGACATGGGGCGTGGACACAGACCGACGTAGACGTACAGTTCCAAGAAACCGTCGACGGTAAACGTTTGGCCTCTCTCCCTCTTCCGAAAGCACGCCTTCCTTCTTCATTCATCTCAAAACCTTCAAATATCCCTCCCTTTTCCAACTCTTCTCGCTTCATCGCCACCATCTCTTCCCCACCTCGCCCCTACCCTACTATCCCAATGCCTCTCAAGTCTGCATCTGTCCCTCGAAGTCCAGGCTCGGCCAGCCCTCCATACCCTTCCACTGCCCCCTCCTCTGCCACCACTACTGCTCGCAGGACGTCTTCACAGCCAAAGTCATCTCGTCAACAGTTCTCAGCTTGTGGGGCTTGTCGTATGCGAAGGTAGGACCGCTCGACGGTACTAGGACCGCACCTGTGCTCATCCGTGGGAAAAAAACAGAGTTCGCTGTGACCTGAAGGACTTGCCTTTTTCGAGCACAGGCACACAACCGCAGTGTTCGAACTGCAAAGAGCGCGGGCTCAAATGCGTGTCCGTTTGGTTTCCAATATCGAACCTTCCTCTTTCTATCATCACTCACCCACGCCTCGCTTGCAGTGATGAATTTGCCGAAGTCAAAGCTGTCAAACTACTCAGGCGCGGCCGCCGCCTCCAACAGGTCGAGTGTGTACCCCATCCTCTTCTCTTTCTTCCTTTGCTCAACTTTCGGTGCAGGGCCGTCTATGGTAAATCTATCGATGAGGATGGCGGTCTCTTTACCCCACCTTCCTTGTCGCCAGGACTAATTCCAAAACTCAAGCCCGAATTTTTCTCGTCCGCTTTCTTCCGCAGATTCAACATCCAGCGTTAGCCGCGTTCATGCATATCATTTGCTTGCCCTTCACGCTTATCTTCCGCGCTCCTTGTTTAGATCCTATCATTGACCCATCTGAGTTTTGTGCCCGCTTCTTCGAGTTCAGCAAGGGGAACTGCAATGCCCTTGGTATCCCGGGCCAGCTTATCGCGATGTTACTTGCTGTTTGGGCCGCGAGCTTTGGCGTTAATGAATACGGCATCGAGGAATTTCATCACGGCGAAGCCGCCGTCCGCAGTCGCCGTGAGGCTACCAACGAAATGGTTCGAGAGATGCTTCACTTGGTCGATATTCACGGCATTATGAGGAAGCCCACCTGGGATGGTGCGCGTGCCCTGCACCTTTTGCTACCCCTGACACAAGGTCCGTGATTCGTGCGCGATCTCCCGATGCCTTATCCTAATGCATCCCATCTAGAGGTCCAGTCTCCCATGGAACGGCTTGTAATGTACGAGGCTTTGGTCAGCCAGGTCTTCACGCTTTGTAGCCTGGCATCAGTCTCGTCAGTGGGAAGCGGTCAAGGGCAGGCTGTCGATATCCTGGTCCGTGCGCGACTCTTCTGGTACTCGCATATCGTAGAGGGCGTCACCACTGGTCTACGTGGGGGTCGTCTGCTCATGTAAGCCCTGGATTCGCGCATGACTAGTGTTAAGGAGCTCACTTTGGCGACAGCTCGGATGATGACCTTGCGTCGTTTCAGAAAACTTTACCGCCACTCAACAGCGACGCGATGACCCGCACCTCCACCATCGCTTACGAATTTACGTATCGTTACGCGATGGTCCCGCTTGACCTAGCTTCGGCTTGTCGAAAAGTGCATTCAGCCTTGACTGGCCCCAAAGCTCGACAACAGAACGAGATTGAGGAGAAGTGCCTTCATGAAGTCTGGGACGCACTTGAAAAGTCGTGGAAGGACTTTGACAATCTGCGCATGTTAGGCACCTCAGGCAATGTCCACGAAGAGGATGTTGATCGCTACATCCACGGATGGCAGGTGTGTTATCCGATTTTCAGACTTTTTTGTTCTAACCTTTCCTTTCTTAGATCTTCATTTTTGAGTGCCGTAAGTAGCACGTATATTATGGGTTCTTCCAATGTCCAGACACTAATGCCTTGGTGGTAGTAAATGTCATACGCGAAGCACTCAAGCAACGTACGGTTGTACATCCGACCTGTGACAGAAATATGAGCGTGACCCTCCCTAATTCGAGCCCGCGGAGCGCACAGCTCGATGCAGCCGCTCGTCTGTTGAAAATCGCTGATGCCCGGTGTCACGAGGTGGTCCGACGGGTGGTCGTGATCATTCGTCAGCACCTGGGGACGCCCTTTTTCGAGTATGATGCGTCCCTCGTGCGAGATGGATGCTTTTTTGCGGGATTCTTACTCGCAGGGGAGGGTGGTTCCGATGAAGATGTCCAAACTTGCTTACAAGCCTTGCGCCAAATGCGGTGGGCTTTCTCCAAAGGAGAAGAAAGGGAGAAGACTATCCGGATGGTATGGGAGTCACGCAAAGGGTCAAATACAAGATCATGCGCACCCATATCCCCCACCCTAACCGCACCCGTATTTGACCTCCAGCCTGGAACACAATTTCTACGTACTCAATCTCAGCGCCCCCATCCTCCCCCACTTTCCATCCCACCGTCCTCTGCGTCTGGGCTTCTCACCTTGAACACATCGGCGCCAACAACGGCGTGTACTGACGAGAGCAGCTGGGCGTCCCCACTTTCTGCAACGTCGTCAGATCCTCACTCACCTATCGATGGTCCACTCATTTCGGGGTCGAATGGGGGCTCACCTTCATCCACAGTGGTCTCCTCTGACGGATCACCACCCTTTTTCGCATTGGCCCAGGGACCGACCCCATTTTCGCAGTTGTCTCCGGGCCTGAAACCGGATGCTCAACGTCATTCCCCTTCGTTAATGTTCTATCCATGCTCCGACAGTGGCCACTACACTTTCACACCGCCATCTTCAAACAGCGGCCTGTCTTCCCTGACGAGCGCCCAGCCACCCAATTCAGGCATGTCACAAGTTCGGTCCATGGGTTCGTCTCTTTTGTGTTCGAGCCCAACGCACAATACTATTTCAGAAGACGTAGAGGCAGCATTTAGTCATCCCAGCCCAACTTCTTTCTTTGATGCAAATTCCGTCGTCTATCCGATTGGTGGGACTTCTCCGCCTACACTCCACACAGGCTCGACCCTGGATCACACGTTTTCCCTCTCGTCCCCGTTCTTCTAATTGATGGTGTAAATGAAATACCAGCACTTCCCCCCTTGAACGCTTGTTTGGACATTATTATTTGTTTATATACATGGCTTCTCGATTCGTCTAGCTCAACTTGCTACCACCTTTCCGAGGCCTGGGATGAGTCTGATCTGTTTTTTATTTTATTATTTTTGTGCTGCATCTCACGTCGACCACCTGTTTGTTATTCATAGATATCTTTATTTGTTCTGTAGTGCATTGCCATCCATCTGTCGTGGTGCTTTGAAGTGCCCTTTACATCGTAGGAGATTGTTGCATTAGAAGAGAAAGAATCGAATAAAATTTCATTTTGTTTTATTTACTGCCAGTCAGTCACGAGCCCTGCCAAGACCAGAGGCAACGCCAGTTTGTCTTGTTTGTCTTGTCTCGTCTCACCTCATCTCCCCATACACCCGTGTATTCCTGCGCAGGATTCACCCGAATCAGAACACTTTTACCGATCCCATATGTTTTGTGAGCCTCGCGATCGTCGTTCATATATTCCGTTATTAATACCTCTCCTTTGTTCTAGTTTTCATCCCCCTCCTTTGTGCGTAGCGATCTCTTCCTCCGCTATCTCCCCCTTCGTTCAATTGTTTTCCGCAGTTGGTCTTCAGGATAAGCTCAAGGTCATTGACGGCACCCCTCGCGTCTGTCCCAAGTGTCATAATGGTATTCCCTTTTTCCACAATCGCTCTCTCCCCCTCCCGGGTGTTAGATGATCCGACTGTTAACTCGTGTCCCTCTCCGTCAAGTGAGCGTTGTTCGCGCGACCACTCGCATGTGGTTTGCGTTCTTCTTCGTGCGCGTCATACCGCTCAGGAAGAATCACATCTGGATATGTGCGACGTGCAACTGGAATGTTCCCACTCAAAATGGGTACGTCGTACACACCCAAAGGACCGTCTCTCGCACTCTCTGATTTAGACATGTCCTCAGTTGGGAACCTGCCTTGCCAGGGGGGAATGCAGGGTGGGGTGCTTACCAGCCAGGATATCAACATGCATACCAGAGTCCGCACCCAACCGGGTACCAGCCTTCTTACGACAGCCCGGCACATGGCTACTGAAACCCCGCTGGCACCCTCCTTCCATTCTCCTGCCCTTTATTATCCTTTGAATTTGATGCCGTGTATCACTACATTCTGTCTGTCGTGTCCTGTATGCTTGAGTTTTGACAACAGTTTCGTTTGGGTGTGTACTTGAATTATCGCTGTCATCACTAATGCGAATTCTAAGTTCTCGCCGGCGGTTCGCATCCTTTTTGCCTTGCTAGGCTGACCACTGACTGCTAATCAGTGGCCCTGCAAGTCTTCCATGCATCAGCTAGCCATGATGCCGACCCACCGAACCAGAAAAAAACTACCACCGAGATTGTGCCTGAGCTGGGCCTGAGAGGACTGACCGTACGTGTGTGCATCACACAAGTTGCAACCCTTTGTGCTCCCGCCCAGACAGTCAACTGGGTGTTGGTCACGCTCGCGAAGGAAGCGGACAAGAGCCTCCTGAAGGTTGAACAACTGTTGAACGTTGAACAGTCAACGGTCTCGCCCATGACGTAAATACGACGATGTCAGTGAGACGCGAAGAATCACCGAGATGCAACAATATTATGACATTATCGGTTTCTCGTATTGTACCGTATGCACTACTCGTCACCCGTAACGTCCTCTCTTCAACTCATAGGCGGGCTCAGCCACTTACTCTCTAATTGTACCGGCGTCGCCGATAACAAAGCCGACAATCACCGCATGGTTGCATTTAACCTACCATGGCCCGACTGTCCCATCTTCTAGTGCCGCCGGACATTCCCAAGAACGCTGATCCATATATGACTGAATCTAAAGACAGACAAAGTGACACATTCGAGGACGGCGGCAATATCAGGGGGAGAGCCGGGGGCCCGTGAACACATAGATGTGGAGAATAGAGCTACCGTTAAGTGATGCTATATAGAGCAGCGTGGGAGCTCCAGAAGATTGTTGAAAGCCTTTATAAATACAAGTGAAAGCAAAAGTTTGCGCAGACGTCAGGGAGATGACCAGAGGTGAGGCGTTGTCCATGAGGGTTCTATCCTAACCAGCGGTCGGAATAGCCCCTGTCGACGTTGGAAAGCTGTTTCGTCTAGTCTACTACTTATGAACATGAACAGGGAGGCCATCATGTGACGGGTGTGAGACGCCGACTGGGGATTCCTCATACGGTTCAAGTGCGACGGTCTCGAAGACAACGGCACAAGTAGGCCCAGAACAAAGCTCAAGCTGTAATTCGAGGGAAGCCCGAGGAGAGAAGGAGAGATTGACGAGTTTGTAGGACGGGACGTTGATGCTGTGCCGTCGACGACTGGAAACGTGACACATCTTGTGTCACAGCCAAACCACGACACGACTCACTCACTCACACTTACACACCTTCCACTCTCGCTCTCGACCTCGACAATCGCTCACCGCCTACCTTTATACATTTTTGTCTCTCTTCTTCCTTCCTTAACATGCACACCAGCGAGTACGACTACCTCTTTAAGCTCCTTCTTATTGGTGACTCAGGCGTCGGAAAGGTGCTGCGATTCTATTCTTACATTCCTATCCACTCATGCTAATACTTTTCTCCAGTCCTGTCTCCTCCTCCGTTTTGCAGACGATACCTACACAGAAAGCTATATTTCTACAATTGGCGTCGACTTCAAGATTCGTACCATTGAGCTCGAAGGCAAGACGGTGAAACTTCAGATTGTAGGCATTCTCCTCGCCACTTCGTTACCACTTCGGCGTTCTCGCACCACCTTTTGCTGTCTCCCTCTTTGAATCATTCCCTTCTCTTATCCATCTCTGTCTCATTTTCGGGATACTGTAAACTAACACTCATATCCCCCTTTCTTATAGTGGGATACTGCAGGTATGACCACCTTACTTTCGCTAATATGCTTGTCATGAATCGCCTTCGCACCTAGGTCAAGAACGATTCCGTACTATCACCTCGTCATATTATCGTGGAGCGCACGGCATTATTGTCGTTTATGATGTGACTGACAACGGTCGGCTCTTTCGATCTTATACCCGACCTCCTCTCATACCTGTTCATAGATACGTTCACCAACGTGAAGCAATGGTTGCAGGAAATTGACCGCTATGCTTCCGAGGGTGTGAACAAGTTGCTCGTCGGCAACAAGTCCGACTTGACTAGCAAGAAGGTCGTGGAGTATGGTGTCGCGAAGGTCCGTGCACGGTTTGCACTCATTCTACAAGTCTTCAACCAGTGCATTGTCATTATAGGAATTTGCCGATCAACTTTCTATCCCCTTCCTCGAAACCTCGGCAAAGAATGCGACAAATGTCGAGCAGGCTTTCTTGACCATGGCGAAGCAGATCAAGGACCGGTAAGCTTGACCGAAAGTCTATGCTTTCTTCTCGATACCGACAGTCCTTCTTTAGCATGGGATCCACCCCATCGGCACCTGGTACTGGCAAGTCATCAACGATTACTCCTGGTCAGAACGTACAACAGGCTCAATCCGGTGGTTGCTGCTGATCACCGAGAAATTGGACATTTTGTTTATCCTACCGGCGCCTGGTAACATCGGGGAGGTGTTTAATGATTGTCCTACCCTACATCCTCATCTTACCTTCACCCCGTGTCTTCTTTACCTCTGCGCTTACTGTTCAATATCCATGTTTTCCATATGAACTGCGCTCGAGTCGCAACATGACCAATGGGAGATGGCAAATACCGAAATGATGGCGTGTATTCACGGCAACCATCGTACGTCTCGTCAAAGTGTCCCACACCAATAAAGACTGTACAAGACTAAGGAGGTACAGTGTCGTCGAGCGGAAGCTGCTTCGTATCGCCCGCCTCTGCGGCCTCTTCGTATTTACGCACCTTCTTCGCCCACCGGAGGCCACAGGCATTGCATAGAGTTTTGGGGCCACGGGGACCCTACAACCCAGAGAAATTATTAGGTGATTGAAGAGGCAAAGGTGGACGAAGCATACCTTTCTCCATTCTGGGGAATCTGTGCGACCACACGTATTGCAGATATATTGTTCCCCACCGAACGATTTTTTGAGCTTAGAAGAACGACAAAAGTAAAAGGCGAGTCTTAAGTTGGAATTAAAAACCGAATTACCTTCTTCCTTCGACGTTCAGCATCCCCGTCATCTTCAAGTGAGGAGGTGGTGGGAAACTCGCCACCACCAGCCTCGTACCCATGCGGCATGGAGTATTGGGGTCGCGATGAATCCCCACCGAGCGTCGAGCGCGATGGTAAACCTAGATTGGTTGCCAACTGCGCCGATAGGTCGTCGCCGCTGTACGACCCCACGTGTTGAGCGGACTGCGTTGCTGATAGCCGCTGGGAATGAGCCCGAAGCGCGCTTAGATGTTGCTGCAGACGCTCGTTCTCGACCTTGAGTTCCAGCAATGTATTCAACCTGCCAGTAGGCCCTCACGATCGAATCCCACCTGTGATGCACAAGCGGTACTCACATGGCCGTATTTCGACTCGGGTACGGTTTAGCGACCGCAAAGAAGCACTTGCACGCGCTTTCTCCCAGGACGAAGTGCGGATAGCCCATGATCTCGAGGAGGACCTCCTTGTCCGGGGGCGGAGGAGTTACTGTCATGTGGACGAAGGAGTCGGATTTACAGAAGAGCCGCGCGTAGAAGTGGAAATCTTCATGACGTTGGATTGAGCGAGCGAATGTCTCGACGAAACCGGGTCTGTCGTTCACTGAAGCGCACACGTACCCATATATGAGCTGTGCGATGACGGTAGGGCCAAAGAGGGTATACAGACCATTAATGAAGTCTTTAAAATCTTTATCTATCAACTCTCCATCTTGCCAGCCAAGGATCTCGCGCACAGCTGGGTTGCAGAAAAGGACTTTACCCCTGGGAGAAAGGACGAGCACGATGGCCTCGCTCAACTCAGTCATCAGAAGATCTGCCCAGCGTTTTCGACGAGTAAATTCCCATGGAGGAGGAGGGGGCTGCTGATTTGGCTGTAGCTGGACAGGGTGTGAAGAGGATGAAGCTGTCAGAGCGTTCATGGGGAAAGCGATGGAAAGAATTGATTGGGGGAGAACTGGGACAAGGTACCGTACGTATATATACTATACAGGATGGTGGGTACGACGGTATGAAAACGTTCTGGATGGAGTGGAGTGGACAGAGGCTCGAACGGCAACGGCCATTGCCTGGAGAATAAGCCGACGGCATTACTCGAAAAGGCAAAAGGGCGATTTTCACGGAAGTTCCGATTAGGTACAGCAATATCCACCGTCGATTCGCACCTCCGACCCGGTCATAAATCGTGATGCATCACTCGCAAGGAAAACAACGGCGCCCTGCCAACAGACAGTCCAGTCAGTGCATCCGCATCGTCTCACAGACCATCAGTCACCAACGTCAAGGTCCTCTGGCTCTCCCATCTATCGAGCAATTCTCGTCAGTTGGATACTAGAGGGCACATCGATTTCCATACCCGTCCCATGGGCGTCAAGCTTTCCCATTTCCTCTGACAGGCCACATGAGGCTGCGAAAATATACAATGAAGAAGCAACGCCACGCCACCTTGAGTTCTGGGTTGTTCGATAGTATCGTCCGCGTTAGCTTGGTCATCATATATCCGGGGCTTAAGCGGACGAGGTTTTTTCAGCATCACGCGGAAGAAACCGGACACAAAACCGGCTCATACCTCAATGCGTTCACGCGCACTCCCTTCGTCGCCCACTCTACAGCTAGGCTTGATGCCATGTGTTTCACGGCTGTAACGGGTCAGTATCCTCGCTTATTGGACCAGTTATAAACGCAATACCTGCTTTCGACCCATTGTATGGGGTTTGCAGCTTCGCGACGACGTAGTTCAAACAACCCGAGACTGTCCGGGCGTGCGACTCACCTGCGGTACGTTGACGATCTGAGAGGACAACTTTTGTGAAGCAATTGTGAACAACGAAAGGGTAGACACACGTTGGCGCTCATGCTAGCCACTAGAATGATGCTACCTCCCCCTTGCGGAATCATGCATTTGGCCGCTTCGCGTGCGGTGAAGAAAGCGCCGTGGACATTGATGTCGTACAGGCGCTTAATACGATCCGATGGATAGCTTTCGTGTGCGTGATATGAAGTAATGTTCAGAGATCAGAGACGGGAATGAGAGCGTACTCCAGAGCGGGGTAATTTTCGACAATCCCTAGGTATCTCGGTGATGGGCTGCGGACCTGCGGTCGAAATGACAAATTAAACTTACCAGCGGACGCAACAACGGCGTCCACGCGACCGAATGCCCCAAGTGTTCTCGCGAAAGCCACCGCCACTGATTCTTCCGAGGACACGTCACACTCGAGGCCAATGACCTTCAGGTTGTCGTGTCCCAGGTGTTCGCTAGCTCGAGGGACCTGAGAAACCATCCTTGCGGAAGGGAGGACTACAATCGTAAACACGTGCCTGCAAACTCGACAAGTTCCTCGGCGGCACTCTGTGCCTCGGATTGCTTTAGATCAAGGAGCGCGATGGAGGCACACCCTCTTCACAAAGATTTCAACCATCTCATACTTTGAAGTGCAATGACTAGAATAGAAAACCCACGAGCGCATAAAGGCGCGACAAAACTCATTCCCAAGTCCCCGAGCGGCACCGGTCACAAGGCAAACCTGTCGCTCCATAATCCACATGTTTCTGCATTGGGAAGGAAAAAGATAATGCCATTGCTGACTGACCTTCCCCTGTAATGAGAACGCTGGTAAAATCTTAGAAACTATTTGGGCACTGCTGCTCGACCAGCGAACCCTTGACACACTTGGGTGCCCATACGACCTTGGAGTTCGGATAGTAACGGCCAGGGAACGACGTAAGGGGTTCATGAGAACGGTGTAGGATGGCAATGGGAGCGGAGGATGGCACTGTATGTTTTTCTAGTCGAGAGAGACAGTACAGTACAGTAATGGAAGGTGCCGCGGAGAAGCGCGCGGGTTGGGATTTCATGCCGCCTTGCTTGGCCTTGGACACACTGTCCAACACCAGAATAATCCTTGAAGAGAATGCACATTAATATCCATATCCTGATGACTCAGGCGCGGAAGGCGCCTAGCCTGATCCAAGTTACGCTAACTAGATCATGGTGCGAATCGCAATAGGTAAAACATATGATGTAACAAAAGCGACAAGAGAAAGGTAGGATGGTACATAAGGGAGACACGCGCAAGCGCGGGTATAGTATCTAACATGTAAATTACCAAAAGACCGATAGACAAAATGCAGAGGGAAGGGAATTGACGCGAGTCTCGCTTTCACGGCGACGACGAACGTGATGGACATAAAGACAAAGAGGAAGTAGCATGAGTACAGGACCGGTGAAGGCGCGAAAAGCGACGCATCGATGCAACGACGAAAGATCATCTATATGCACACAAACTTGGACTTGCGTTTTGAGAGTTCGTCCATGCGCGCGTCCAACTGATGGCGGACTCGTTCTTTCGCTCTGCGTTCTTCATCAAGGCGTTGCTCGAGGGACTGCTTCTCTTCAACAACCGACCGGCGGACCTGCGCAACTTCACGTTTAGCTTCTACTAACTCGTTTCTGAGGCTCTCCACTTGGCCATTGAGGTTGTCACGCTCACGCGCAAGTTCTGTAGCTTGCATGCGAGCTTTCCGGACTGGCAGCAAATGTAAGAGAGAAACATATATTGAGAAGAATTAAGACTTACGGTTCTTTTCGGAATCTCCAAGCTCGGTCTCCATCTTGCCGACTAGGTCCATGTGAACCTGTAGATCGGCCTCACAGTGTGTCAATTGCTTATTCAACGTCTTGATCATGGCTTCCTGTTCCTCCATTTGCTTGGTTCGGTCCTGGAGTTGCTGAGCGAGCTCCACATCCGTAAGTACCGTTGCTGCATGAACATTGATAGTAGACGGTTGCAAAGAGGTGGCTGGCGAATTTATGTCCGAGTCCCTGGAAGACGACGGAGATAATGCGGCGGAGGAGGTGGCGGATGACGTGGAAGACTGATGGACAAGTGACGAGGCCACCTTTGGCGCAGGCGGTGGCGGTACGGAAGGAGGTGGTGTCGGAGGAGGAAGTTTGGTAGCAAGGCCATTGACACGACTATATGACGAAAGGATGCGCTCCTGGTGAGGGCGAACAGGCGAGGTGGGTGAGGGCGGAGGATTGCGCAGGGTCGGGATTCGGGCAAGTTGAGCCTGCAGATCCCTCATTATACCTTCTTGTTTAGCTTTCTCCTCTTGAATCGCATCCTTTTCGTCCTTGACACGCTGGAGAGTGTGTTGCAATTCTGCTAGGATTGATCGATGCTTCTCCAGTTCGTCCACCAGCGAGTCCCGATTAGACGCCTGCTGAATCAAGTCGGCTTGCTCACTACGGGTGGCACCCAGCTGGGTCTTGAGCGATTCGACTTCCTTCGCTAGCTCCTCCCGCTCGTTGTGGGCCTCCGACAAATCTTGGTGTAGACTCGTGATCATTTCGGACCGTTCGGATATGGCTTTCTCGTGTGCGGTGCGAGCTTGTTCGCGAGCGAGCAGGTGCTCTTCCGCGGCGGCCTTATGAGATGCTAGCTCTTCCATAAGCAATTCGCGGCTCCGGTCCATTGACTCGCGTTCCTCCTTGTGCTTCCCTTCAAGCTCTTCGAGCGTCTTTGTAATGCGCTCCTCCTTTGCGGCGAGGAGTTGTTTTGTTTGCAGTTCCGTAGTCTCCAACGCCTTCTGATGACCTTCTTGTTCCACCAGAAGAGCGGAATTAAGGTCGCCAAGAGCTTTCTCATGCTCGACTTCGATAGTAGCCATCTGTTCACGATGATTCTGGATAAGGGTGGTGCGTTCTTCCTGGACCTTGGATAGAGCTTCCTGGAGTTCACTCTCGTGCTTCGATCGGAGGTCATGTAGCGCTGATGAGATAGCTTTTTCATGTTCAACTTGATAGGCAGCAAATTGTTCGCTGTGGGTCTTCTCCAACATGGAGCGCTCCTGCTCGGCACCAGCGAGGGCATCCTGGATTGCCCTGTCATGTTGAGCTGTGAGGCTAGCGGCAAGCACACTTATTGCTTTCTCGTGAGTACTGCGAAGCTCTGCCAATTGCTCTGCATGGTGCTGCTGCAGCGCACTGCGATCTTGCTCTGCTTGAGAAGTGAGGGCGGCGATAGCTCCTTCATGAGAAACTTTGAAGGTCGCTCGATCTCGCTCGTGCCCAGACTCGACTTCCTTGAGGATAACGGTTTGCTGCTCCCTTAAAGCCAACATCGAAGTTTCGAATTCTTCGCGTGATCGTGAGCTGGAAGCCTTGTACTCCTCCTGAGCCTTGATCATTGCCTGTTGGAGTTGCTCCCGCTCCTTCTTAGACTCCTCCTGAACCTTCGATAGGGACGCTGCATGCTGTGATTTGACTTGCTCCAGGTCGTCCGCAAAGGCAGCTTCCTTCTTCGCTAGATTGGCGGCATGCTCTTTTTGGATCTCCTTGATTGCATCGGCTTGCGTCGATTGTGATTCGGAGAGCAAACCTTCCCGGGTTAAATCAGCGACTCGAAGTTCGGCGATGTGATCCTCGCGTAGTCTTTCCAACGTGATTTTGGCCTGGGCAACTTGCTGCTCTAATGCTGTGGCGTGCTCGCTCCTGAGCCGAACCAGTCCATTATAATACTCCTCCTCAGTCTTAGCGAGAGATGCCGCCATCTCGTCGTCCTTCTGCTTCAAGAGCCTCTCGTGAGTGACGTTGGACTCGCTAAGAATAGCTTGGTGCTCTTCCAGAACCTTAGCAAGGGCAGCATCGGCTTCGTCAAGACGACGGCGTAGCTCATTCTCATGTTCGGCCTTCAGGCGGCCGAAGGCTTCGGTGTGGTCCTTGTGTGCGTTCTCCAGTGCAGATGATGCTTCGCGTAATTGGTCGCGCAGCGAAACTAGAGAGGACGTATGTTCTTCCTGAAGGCGAGTAACGAGTTCATCGACTTCTTTCTCTTTGACACGCAGTGACTGTTCATGGTCTAGGCGAAGTTGTTCTATAGCCTGAGCATGTTCATCCTTGGCCTGTTCTAGGGTGTTCTGGAGTTCGACTCTGCGTTGTTCGACTTCTTCAAGCTGCACAAGGCTATCTTCGTGTTTGCTGCGTAAGTTGCCAAGCTCATTAGACATATTGATGGTCTAAGAACAAAGTAAGTATCCGCATCCATTCCTGTCAAATGATATGCACCTGATTACTCGATAACGCCGTCAACTCATCGTGTTGGCGTCGAAGCAGTCTCAACTCTTCGTTAAGAGCCTCAACAGTCTCGCGGTGCTGAGACTCCTTCTGAGCCATTGCGCTGAGAACATGGTGAGTTGTCGATAGACAAGCAATGATGTAATAACATACCGCATCAATTCATTTAGACGGTCCAAAGGTTCGTCAGACTCGGGGTTGCTCATTGCATCTGCACCACTCGGTCCTTGCCCTTGCTGCAAAACTGTTTTGATCTCGTCGAACTGATTGACTGTTCTTGGTGACAGGAACATCAAGGGGCTGTCCATTTTGTCAACGGTATGCGGGCCGGCTGCTTCTGACAAGCTTGAAGGCAAGGGCATGACGGCTTCCTTCTCTTTTAGCGAGATCTCGAGATGGGCGATCTCTTGCTCGCGTTCTTTGAGCACGTCCTGTAGACGCATGATCTCCTTTTCGAGGCTTGCAGCTGACCGCTCATGAGACGAGACGTTAAGGGCAGGAAGGGAAATTGAGAGATTGGGTCGGTGCGGAGAATGCGTGGGACTACTTGTTCCATGGCTTGAGAAGGAAGTTTTGCGTGAACGTGCTGATGATAATTCCTGCGACAACGAAACCGACTGTGAGAGCGACCTGTCGAGGATTCATTTAAAGTGTTATATTATATCAGACGAGCGCAACATACCTCGAGTGCAGGGATTCTGTTGAGGCCGCCTGGCGGAAAAAATGGCGCCTGTTTGCACTGTTCAGGGGAGATTCGCTGTTTTCCTTCAATCGGCCTCCTGTCATCCGGCGTCTGTGCGAGCCAAGATCAATAGACCGATCTGGAGAGTCGGTTAATGCAGGATTGCTGAGCTTCGCCTCCTGGATTTGAGCTGCGAGGTCGGAAATCTCGCGAAGGGCATCACGATACTTGGCAGTCACAGAGGATAAATCTGCGAGTGTGGCGGTGTGCGCTTGCTGGAGTGCCACTAACTGGTTCTCGAGCACAAGTTCCGGTTCCCTTGGAGTCGACGACCCAGAGATAGAGCTACTCCCCGAGCTGGCAACTTTGGCCAAGTCAACCTCGAGCCTCTTCCGCTCCTGCTGAACTTCATTGGCAACACCGCCGAGGCGCTCCCATGCATCGCTTGCCTCCTTTTTCTTCTCTTTCCATTCTTCCATCTTCGATTCAAGTTCACGTACTTTACGTTCGCGCTCTTCAAGATCGCTCCGCCAGTTCTGGCCATCCTTTTTGAGTCCTTCAAGTCGTTCCTGCAAGACTTGCGCTTCCTCTCGCCGTCGCTCGCACTCTAGCTCCAGTCTTTCGACGTGCTCACGGAGGGCAAGGACAGACTCGTCCGACTTGGCCAAGCGCACCTCGAGATCGGCTATGTACTTTGCAGAGTGCAATTCCGCATCTTTGAAGCGAGAGACTTCGCGTTTGAGATCGCTCATGGATTCACTTGAGCTGATACTTGATTCATCGAATTGTTTCATTTTCTCCTCAAGGTCGTGAACGTAGGCCTATAAACGCATGTTTGGGTACCTGACAACAGCAAGTCGATATAGCTCACCTCGGTCGAAGCTTCCCGCTCGGTCAGTTTAGCTAACCTAGCGCGTAGTTCTTCAATATAGAGTTCAGCTGCGCCTTTTCGCTCCGACATTTGGTGCAGTTCGTCTTCCTTCTCCTCCACGAGATCGTTTGTAAGTCGGAGAGCGGCACGGTTCAAACTCAGCTCTGCCTCCATCGCACTGATTGTCTTCTCATATTCCTCGATAACGGGCCCGACAATCTCTTCGTATTTGCTCATGCCCGTAACAGTGCCTGAGGATGAAGCACGATGCCACTCGCCGTGCTCCCTGCGCAATCGCGTGAGCTCCTCGTTGCGAGCAACGTACTTCTCGCGAAGTTCCTCATAATTGGTTTTCAGCTCGTTGTAATTAGCAAGCATCCTTTTCGAGGCTGTGCTTTCCACCGTAGGTTGGTTGGTTTCAGGCAAGGCGGATTCTCCACTGAGTACGGCACCCTCTTTGATGGCTTTGAGTTCCCTGCGTAGGCGCGTGACCATGCCCTGAAGCCATTCGATATCGTCCCATCCCTCTTCCTTTTCGTTTATCGTCGCGCGATTCTTGATGTTTCGGGCGCGATTTGCATACTTGAGGGTATTGACTGTCTCCGCAGCATTCCACTCGACAGGACTAACGCAGGCGATCATAAGAGTGTGAGCATTTCCACCAAGGGAATCTTGCAAAAGGCGGGTGAGCTTGGAGTCGCGATATGGGATATGGGATGCAGTGTGCGACTTGACACGAGAAGGGTCACCAAGGGCAGATATGACATTGCCCAAGGCAAGCAAGCCACTGTTGATGGATATCCCTTCTTTGATGCGATCCCCTACAGCAGCAGTTCGTTTGAGCTGCCGAATAGTCAGTATAAGAACGCCTGCAATGTCTTACTGTGCTTACACGTTCGGAGCCAGCAAGATCAACAAAATGGAATTTCGAAACTACGGTCACCCATTCGCCACTGTCATCGTCAAGGCTTCCACGGGGATCATGGTGTCCAAGAGAACTGGCAGGTCGAAGCAGCATACTTGTACGTCCCATGGCCGATGGCATACTTGGCGTCCCTGGGCGGCCAAATGTGGGCGATGAGACGCGGTTACCCGGTGAGCCTGCAAGGATGGAGCCTGGACGAGCTAGGCGTGAAGGAGATCGGCCATTGGGAGGGAGGGGTGAAGAAGAACGTGGTGGTAGACCAGAGCCTTTATATTTTCGCTGAACAAGGGTTAAAGAAAAAATCGCATGCGAGCGCGAGGATTGTGCATTCATTTCCGTTTCATTTGTCCGTCGGATTGACGTCCCCTGACGAATCAGACTGACCCACAGTTAATGAGTCGACTTGCAGGAAACGTAGACATCGTGATACTCACTTCATGACTTCTGTCGCGGTCTTAACTTGGACTTCGCGAAGACCACCCCAGATGATTGAACCATCCTTTCCTTCACGTATTTGGACTTCCCGTTTGATCCCAGTACCGTCGTCCCCAAGTAAATCGATCAAGTCCTCATTGTATATCTCGATAAAAGAACCTTTGACACTGTAACTCCACGCCCCACCACGCTCCTCTTTTAGGGCTCGGGCACGCTGAAAGATGAAGGAGACGGCACGAGGGATGATGCCGATGCCATTTGTAGGGTCCAACGGGTCAGCATCGAGATCGATACCAGTCATGGTGTACGTTTTGCCAGAACTAGTTTGACCGTACGCAAGTATTGTGCAGTTGAAACCCTCCAGGAAGCGAGAAATAAGGGGTTGTGCGGTGGCGGTGAAGAGAGCATGCTGGGTACTATCCTGTCCATGCACCTGGTCGAACGTGAATTGTTGTTTCTTGGCACTGGCAACTGGAGAGGGCGACGAAGGTGCCGTCGTGGTGCCTGCACCAGAGGTTGTGGCGGCTGAAGTCGTTACGTCTATGGATACAGAGGTAGATGAAGTAGCATGAATGACGGTGCGTTGAAAACGAGCGGGAATGTTCAGGGCGTCCTGCGGGGTCAGCGGTCTGATACGAAGCGCTGGGAGGATTGAAGGCGAATAAGAACACGAAGATGATGTTATATGACCTCACATACCGACTTGGACAGAGGTTGTAGATGAGCCCGACGACTGTGAGGGGGCCATTGTGGTTTTCAGGCCAAAGTATAAGGCGGGTTGAGAGGAGAAGGGATCGGTTGCCGCGCGGGAAATTGTTGTTGAGTGGCTTACGGCAACGCCACCAAGTTGCCTGTTGGCGGCGGCACAGCCCATTATTGGACCGAGCCCACCCGCAGTGAGCGAATGGCAATTTCTCTCACAGAGACGTCCCCTGCCCAATGGAAATATATTTCCGAAGGTGGTGCAACAATCGTATTCTCCTACAATGGCCCCCACCACCCCATCTTGACCGGCAAGGTGTTGCGCCTCAGAAAGACATCGCCCAACCCACTCCGCCCTCTCTCTGATGATCAACCAGTCCTCAGCGTAACATTCCAACAAAATGTAATCTCACGTCTCCTGGATTCTTCCTATTTGCCGGAACTCCAAGTCGTAGCTCTGCAAGCAGACTGGGTCGAGGCATTCTCCATCCACCACGAATCATTTCGCCCGCAGGAAAGAAGGCTTGTCAGCATGATCGACTGCTCTAAACGCAGCGCGGTTCTAGCTCCAGATCTCATAGGCGGATTGCCCTGTGCTATAGAAGTGAAGGTGAATAGCCACCATTATCCGAAAAAAAAATGAAATGACGGTCTCTAAAAGCCGAAATGGGGTTTCCTGCCCAATCCTGTCCACCTGTCGCCAGAGAGCAAACGGATTAAAATCCAAACATGCAGGACTTGCATGCATGCACACTTGAAGCAGACCGAAGGTGTGATTGCGGCAATGCAATACTGCCCACTAGACCTGTTTTCGGGGTTGAAGGAGCGAGTTGAGACCGCCATTGAAGGGCTTTGGGACTCCTGGGTGCAATCCAATGGTTCTATCAACAACCTGCGCATCTTCAGTCATGGAAAGATGGTGCTTCCGAGCGATGTGAGTCGTCTTATCTCCAAAATACCCGCACTGAGATGGGCCTAGGAACTAACCTTGCGGGCATGGTCGCGAGAGACCCTCTCATCACCCGCTGACGCCCCTTTGACATCAATCAAATCGCATTTCGTTCAATCTCTGGTCCCGCAAATCCTCTGTGACCCCCTCTTGAATCGCATTTCGGCTCTCCAGCGCACTCTCGATCCCTTGGACTGTGAAGGACTCGCCAAGCTCATTGAAGTTTCTCCCATCGTCAACCTGACTCAGCCTACCATGGAGGACTGGATGTCGTTCGTGGACACATTCTTGTCCCTAAAACACCAAGAACTCAGTCCTTCCAACTTACGTTATCACATACTCGCATACGTACTCTCTGCTACTTTCAAGGATTGCTCCCTGATCGTCCCGTTACACCCCTGTCCTGCTGACACCGAAAAAAGTGGTGGCATAAAGGTGATTGATTTAGAGGCCAAGAACGTTGAAAATATTCATGGATGGATGAAGCTCGATGAAAAGATTGTAAAGGAGTACGCGAAGCTCGAATCAAGGATAAGAAAGACGTGCATCGAAGGACATTCTAATCATTTGGCAACGTGATCCCACTAGAGCTGGTCAATATTTTTCTTTGTCTTTTTAATCGTCGTTCAGTTGGGCCTTGAGATTTGAGAGAAAATTGCAGTCAGATTGTGTCTATCGATATATGTCGTTCAAGTAGGGTCTCCCAAGTTCAAGGTATTCTTGCCGAAATGTGAACACGAAGCATCGGAGTAGATCTATCGTGTTGTGGAGTCTGCAATTCATCAATATCTTCATCAGCATTATCTGGATGAGTCGCATACAGTGAGACGCCCATTACTTGAAACTAACAGAAACTAGCAGCTATTTGAAACACGACAATTTGGTCTGCTTGAATCTTGTTTGAACCTTTTCCGGTGCCCGGTGATATCGTAACACTTTCACCTCAGTACCCGGCTCTTGTGTGATTACCATACGATGGGGAGACATGACCTTCGTTCTTAATTTGCTTTCTATCAAAACAAGAACACACGCTTGAGTAGGACTGTCGTGTCCTTGGTTGGGTGGATACTGTACTTGTAAATACAATAATTTGGGTGCGGTGCCGCACACCACGTGGCACTTGCACGTGATGGGTATTCACTGCCCACCACGGCCCGCTTCGGCAGTGTCGAGGATCTTCAGTTTCGCCGTCTCTCACGGCACACACAGTGGCAAGTTGTCCTTTGTCAAGCCTTGTCATAATGTTCATACGCCAACTCCGCTCCCCAAGATGTCTCACTGGCAAATTTCCTACACTCAGTCTCAAATTACACCGAATGGCTTCATTTTATAATGTTGACGTTGCAGGTCTCACAGATGAGCAAGTTGAGGTGTGCTAAGGTTTATCGTGTAAAAAGTGAAACGCTGACAAAAGACGTGCATCAGTTTAGAAATGTTGTGAGCGAGTTCGCCCAGCGGGAAATTGCACCCCTAGCAGCACAGATCGATAGGACCAATAGTTCCCCCATGGTGGGTTATCCCATCCCGCCATTCCTGTCCAGTATCCCATCATGATCTGCAGCATATTTGGGAGAAGCTCGGCGACATGGGCCTACTCGGGATCACAGTGTCCTCACAATATGGGGGCTTGGGACTGGGGTATTTTGAACACCTTCTCGCTATGGAAGAACTGTCTCGTACCTCAGGCTCTGTGGGTCTCTCTTACGGCGCACACTCCAATTTGTGTGTAAATCAGATCCATCGACACGGAACGGAGGAACAGAAAGCAAAGTATCTGCCTGACTTGATTTCAGGGAAAAAGATAGGTAGCTTGGCGATGAGTGAGCCTGGATCAGGGAGCGACGTTATCAGTATGCAACTACGAGCAGACAAGAGTGACAGAGGCTGGAGACTGAACGGTAACAAGTTTTGGTGCGTAGAAACTACCACACCCCAAGAATGGCGCTCAAGTATCTTCCATGTTTCAGGATTACAAATGGACCCATTGCGTCAACGTTTGTTGTGTACGCAAAGACAGCTCCCGAAAAGGGATCAAAGGGAATAACAACATTTATTATCGAGAGGAGCTACAAGGGATTCTCGACGCATCAAAAACTTGATAAGGTTGGTATGCGCGGAAGTGACACGTGCGAGCTAGTTTTCGAGGACTGTGAAGTTCCACATGGTAGGTCCACTTTCTCATGTGCGCTGTAACGAACTTAGTTTGTGCAGAGAACGTCTTGGGAACAGTCAATCATGGTGCATCTGTCCTTATGTCCGGCCTAGATCTAGAAAGGCTAGTCCTCAGCGGCGGACCTCTTGGGTAGCGTGTTCCCTCTTCGAACGACGACAGCCCACTTACAGTCAACCCAGGCTGATGCAAGCGGCATTTGACCTTGCCGTAGAGTACGTACACGACCGTAAACAGTTTGGTCAGCCTGTAGGAACCTTCCAATTGATGCAAGGTACGTTGAGAAAAATTAAATTAAACGACGGCTGAACCTGTATCGGCAGGCAAGATTGCGGACATGTACACGAAACTCAATGCAAGCAGGTCCTATGCCTATGCGGTGGCTCGAGCGTGTGACCAGGGCCGTATCAGCCGCAAGGTGAGCCCTGACACACCAGACTACTTATAAGGGCCAATCATTCTCTCCATACGTAAGGATTGTGCCGGAGCGATCTTATATTCTACTGAGAAGGCTGTTGAAGTTGCATTAGAGGCAATGCAATGTCTTGGTGGGAACGGGTATATAAACGGTAAACAATGCCTTTGAATGCATGTTTGTTTGAACTGACGTGCAGGCTCAGATTACCCAATGGGTAGAATACTGCGAGATTCGCGACTCTACACTGTCGGGGCTGGAACGCAGGAAATTAGACGCATGCTGATCGGAAGAGAGTTCAATGAAGAGTTGCTGACATGACGCTGCAGTTGGTGACGCTATCTGCTCTGACACCTCTGTTGTACGTCA
This sequence comes from Russula virescens, assembly GCA_003316435.1. Lineage (NCBI taxonomy): Eukaryota > Fungi > Basidiomycota > Agaricomycetes > Russulales > Russulaceae > Russula > Russula virescens. The sequence continues at coordinate 58,445 of QFEY01001468.1, forward strand.
GTAATCTGTGAATGGAGCTAGCCATGTCTAATAGCAGAGCTTCGGCGTACAGATCGGCGGTGTTGATGGATGGCCTTAACAAGCGTTTCGTAACCCTGAAGGGATGGCGAATTGGGCGCGCTTTATGTCCTTCGTGTAATAAATCCTCTCTTGGCTTTATCGGCGTTGGCATCTCTAGCACTCGGACGGATGTACCAAGAATAATATACAAACGGGTATTATCATGGTTTATGTCCGACTCGATGCCAGGATCTTCGAGTTTGAGGATTGAATTTCTGTCGTGCTGACCTTCCCAATGCCCTAAAGTGAGGTTCAAAACCGCCGGTCATCAAATCCTCTCAACATATAGCTGTGTATCCTGACGGTTAACGAAGACCATGGGACTGGAAACGATTGAACTTGTTTATTGTTAGCACTGCGATAACTTTGCCGGCTTTTAGCGATGACAGTAGGAACATTATTAACGTTGTTGTCATAAGATGACGCGGGGAAATCCATTTCCTATGATGAAAAGAACATCAAATAGGGCAGTGGCAGAAATTCGGATCATACACGTTATTATTTATCCTTGATACAAGTACCCCGGATTTCATAGTTTACTTTCGAATTGTTTGCTGAAAGCCAGCTCCTGGTCTAATGGCCGTACTCTCGACACGTGTACAGGCGGCATCCCATTTTATGTGCGCTGGCGTCAATTCGTTCAACAGTCAGCGCTTCAGTATCGGACTAAATAGCCGAGACATCGTGCCAGGTAGCCTATACTGTACCAGCGTCCATCCCCATTTTCCACGGACCAGGCCTCGATCAGGTGTTCATCAACGTGCCGTAATCATTCTTTCGTACCAAACAGATTAAGCCGCCGGGAGAGACACGACGGGTCGTGAGCTAAGACCCCCCCCTCTTTAGCCTTCGTCATACAGTGAGAGCCTCGTTACATATGCAGACCTCACTTACATCTTACATACTGTAGGCGGACCATGGTTTCCGAGGTCAAACAACTTTACTATTCGTTGCAACGTTCAGAGCATTTAAGCGCCAGACTGATCGGAGTACTCGGGATTTTGCTGTCTGTCTGATTACAGACGAGTTTTTTTGGGACCGTTCCGACACTCGCCTCGGACATGTAGTCAGACATCTACTTTTACATAGAATCTTACTGACGCCCTCGGCATTCTTCATGTTGTGTGTTGTGTCGCTACCCGGGCCCTGATCCCTAGCAATTGCCCCATATACCCTGGTTGAATTCGTGGACGTAGACCTTCACAAGGTATGACGCATGATCGTCTTACCCGACTTGGTTGCGGTTTGTCATAGCACTGCACGCGAGAGG